>OX155892.1:104826202-104968620 GCA_944588485.1 Phosphuga atrata
GACAAGACTAGACAGACAAGACTAGACAGACAAGACTAGACACAGACAAGACTAGACAGACAAGACTAGACAGACAAGACTAGACAGACAAGACTAGACAGACAAGACTAGACAGACAAGACTAGACAGACAAGACTAGACAGACAAGACTAGACAGACAAGACTAGACAGACAAGACTAGACAGACAAGACTAGACAGACAAGACTAGACAGACAAGACTAGACAGACAAGACTAGACAGACAAGACTAGACAGACAAGACTAGACAGACAAGACTAGACAGACAAGACTAGACAGACAAGACTAGACAGACAAGACTAGACAGACAAGACTAGACAGACAAGACTAGACAGACAAGACTAGACAGACAAGACTAGACAGACAAGACTAGACAGACAAGACTAGACAGACAAGACTAGACAGACAAGACTAGACAGACAAGACTAGACAGACAAGACTAGACAGACAAGACTAGACAGACAAGACTAGACAGACAAGACTAGACAGACAAGACTAGGCAGACAAGACTACACAGACAAGACTAGACAGACAAGACTAGAGAGACTAGACTAGACAGACAAGACTAGACAGACAAGACTAGACAGACAAGACTAGACAGACAAGACTAGACAGACAAGACTAGACAGACAAGACTAGACAGACAAGACTAGACAGACAAGACTAGACAGACAAGACTAGACAGACAAGACTAGACAGACAAGACTAGACAGACAAGACTAGACAGACAAGACTAGACAGACAAGATTAGACAGACAAGACTAGACAGACAAAAGTAGACAGACAAGACTAGACAGACAAGACTAGACAGACAAGACTAGACAGACAAGACTAGACAGACAAGACTAGACAGACAAGACTAGACAGACAAGACTAGACAGACAAGACTAGACAGACAAGACTAGACAGACAAGACTAGACAGACAAGACTAGACAGACAAGACTAGACAGACAAGACTAGACAGACAAGACTAGACAGACAAGACTAGACAGACAAGACTAGACAGACAAGACTAGACAGACAAGACTAGACAGACAAGACTAGACAGACAAGACTAGACAGACAAGACTAGACAGACAAGACTAGACAGACAAGACTAGACAGACAAGACTAGACAGACAAGACTAGACAGACAAGACTAGACAGACAAGACTAGACAGACAAGACTAGACAGACAAGACTAGACAGACAAGACTAGACAGACAAGACTAGACAGACAAGACTAGACAGACAAGACTAGACAGACAAGACTAGACAGACAAGACTAGACAGACAAGACTAGACAGACAAGACTAGACAGACAAGACTAGACAGACAAGACTAGACAGACAAGACTAGACAGACAAGACTAGACAGACAAGACTAGACAGACAAGACTAGACAGACAAGACTAGACAGACAAGACTAGACAGACAAGACTAGACAGACAAGACTAGACAGACAAGACTAGACAGACAAGACTAGACAGACAAGACTAGACAGACAAGACTAGACAGACAAGACTAGACAGACAAGACTAGACAGACAAGACTAGACAGACAAGACTAGACAGACAAGACTAGACAGACAAGACTAGACAGACAAGACTAGACAGACAAGACTAGACAGACAAGACTAGACAGACAAGACTAGACAGACAAAACTAGACAGACAAGACTAGACAGACAAGACTAGACAGACAAGACTGGACAGACAAGACTGGACAGACAATACTAGACAGACTAGACTAGACAGACTAGACTAGACATACAAGACTAGACACACACGCCTAGAAAGACAAGATTATACAAGACTAATTTGAATTTGCGTAGTTTGTGTTTAGTTGTAGATGATATCTATGTGATTAAGTCTGTTGGTAGTAAATCAGGGTGTTGGCGCGATGACGTAACGAACGGTGCATGAGAGGTGAATTGAAGTTTTAATCCGACTAATGCATCGGGTTAACCTAACCCCGGCCGCCCTGCGTCACAGCCCTTGCCGAATTTTCCGCTCCCTCCGGCGTCCAACCCCACGGTTTCATTTAATTCCTCCAAAAAACATAAAAAATAAATCTATTTGAATAAAACTCTCTATAAGCTTGACTTATATATCTAGTATTGCTTGTTTTGCCGTATCTATTTAATCTCGCGTGTTTAGTCGTCTGTCTAGCCTTATCTATCTAGTATTGTCTGACTGGTCCTGTCTGTCTGGCATTATCTGTCTAGCCTTATCTGTCTAGCCTTATCTGTTTAGTTTTATCTGTCTAGCCTTATGTGTTTAGCCTTATCTGTCTAGTCTTATCTGTCTAGCCTTATCTTTCCAATCTTATCTGCTTAACCTAGTCTTCTAATCTTGTTTATCTAGTCTAATTGTTGTTCGATTCATTTTATTTGTCTTCTCCGCTTTGTCTCCCATTCTCAATTTGATTCAAACTAATCAATTTTTATCGTCATTTCCATGACTAATACAAAAACTATTTTCTCTTTGACCCTATATGGCCCGAATTAACATACGTAGTTTATTTAAACGACAGTAAACCGAAACTAGTTTCCTCCACTTATTGATCACACATTAGTTTTTATTGCCGTTAGAAGAAATGCCAGCGATTCGTGGTATGTTTATGATTCTCTCTTCTGGTGGCGCCAACTGGCTATCAGTCAGCGCTGACTGTCAGGTATAAGACTAAAGACCACCCAATTAACCGTCCATCGCCAACAAACCAAAAACTATTATGATAACGTTTAATCTGAAAAACTTGCGTGCATTAGTGTAGATTGAGCCCGGATTTTTTCTTCTCGTCGCGGTTTGATTTATATTTTATATTGTTTAGATTAGATTTTTTTTGGTTCAATATTTACTGGTTTTGAATGATTTACCGCCGAAAATGCAATCATTTTATGAACTGAAAGATTTATATTTATAATTTACGAGTTTAATAAAAACTGGTTGATGTGCATTAATAATTGATACGTTTTATTAGAACGTTGATAACGTTCAACGTTGTTTTATTAGAACGTTGATAACATTAGAACGTAAGGAGAGATAAGATTATATAAGGTATACACTCAAGAGAGTATTAGTCTGAATATTTAAGTCTAATTTTGTGGTAATACTTTAATATAAGAGTAATAAATAATTAGTATGTTGATTCCGCGTATATCCGCGAGAAGAAGAAAACGAAGAAGAAATAATTAGTTATTGGAGCGTGTATGAAGAATGTTGTATAAAATGCTTGGTGGAACAAAACAAGCGTAGTAGAACGTTGGAATATTTGCAGGGGCCATAGATTAGACCGAACACAATCGGGCATTGTGATTTAGCGTTTTCTGAATGGAATACGATGATTACACTTGTCGTCGTGTCCTGTAATCATCGCAGTGCGGCTCGTCCCCGGATCCCCGTCCTCTCCCGAGATTAAAACGGAGAAAACAAAGGTTAAACTGTGAGCAAGTCGCAAATCGCGCTTTGTCCGGACGCACCCACCGGTGCAAACGACAAAACAGTCAGCAGTTCGCCTGCACAAACACGCATTGTGAGACGCGCGCCGGATTCCCGATTTATAATGATGGATATTGAAAGGGAAATAAAACGCGCGCCCCCCCCGGCAAGAGACAATTGCTTCTCCGGCACAGTTTTTCTTTGCAATTGGAAAGCTTTTTCTTTTGCAATGCTTCATTTACTCGGCATTAATTTCTTCTTCTAATCTAAATCGACGTTTCGCTGTGTAGAAATTGATCCTATTACACGTATTTGAGGATTTCGATGTTGGAAATGTTCCAATAAAGTTTGAATAAATATTGATTCGTGCGGTAACATTGCGATTATGCGTACGGAAATAATCGGCTTATAGCTCGCATATGGCCCGTGCATAGGTTGAAATGCGCGCCGATACATCACGGGATTATCTGTGCGGTGTAAACTGACACTAATCCGCAAAGAGCATAAATATGTAATAGTTTTCATCTCGGCGTTGAATAAACAGGGAATGTAAATAAATTCAAATTCCTTTTCTGATGCGGACTTGTGCGACTTCATCTATCTAAAGCTCAGTATTGAGCCACGAGCGATCTTAAGGTAGACTTCCGAGCAAAGCGGCTTTGGCGTCACTAACGCAGCGATACTGACGCGGCAACGAAGCAATAGTATTATACACTATGGAAATGTAGGGACATTGCAAAGTTGCGTGAAATGAATGAACAAATTCGGCAAAAAATTTGTTTTAAGAAACAGGGTTATAATTAATAAACCTAAAGTGCCAATGGCAATTTTTAGATGCACTTTTATCGGTTTTAAGTTGCTGAATCAGAAAATGAAAACCGCAAGTTTCAGAATTCAACCGTTTGTAAGATATTTGCAATTTAGTTTCTATTACGTTTTTTTTAAATTTTGCAATAATTCGCAAACCGCACGTGCAATTAAGACGTATTGCACATAATTTTATTGCAACATTATTCTATTTTATGAATTTGAAAACCGGAAGTAGACACCGTTTCTCGTTTCCAAAATATCGAGTGTTGAATGCAAAGTTGCGTGAAATGAATGAACAAATTTGGCAAAAAGTTTGTAAAAATTTTGTTTTTAGAAACAGGGTTATAATTAGCAAACCGGAAGTGCCAATGGCAATTTTTAGATGTGCTTTTGTCGGTTTTGACTTGCTGAATAAGAAAATGAAAACCGCAAGTTCCAAGATTCAACCGTGTGTAACATATTTGCAATTTAGTTTCCATTACGGTTTTTTTTTTAATCTACAATGATTCGCAAACCGCACGTATAATTAAGACGTATTGCACATAATTTTGTTGCCACATTATTCTATTTTATGAATTTAAAAACCGGAAGTAGATACCTTTTCTCGTTTCCAAAATATCGAGTGTTGAATGCAAAGTTGCGTGAAATGAATGAACAAATTTGGCAAAAAGTTTGTAAAAATTTTGTTTTCAGAAATAGGGCTATAATCAGCAAACCGGAAGCGTCAATGGCAATTTTTAGATGTGCTTTTGTCGGTTTTGAGTTGCTGAATCAAAAATGGAAACCGCTAGTTTCGGAATTCAACCGTTTGTATCTTATTTGCAATTTAGTTTCTATACCGTTTTTTTTTAAATTCGCATTAATTCGCAAACTGCACGTACATTTTAGACCTATTGCACAGACTTTTGTTGCGACATTATTCTATTTTATGAATTTGAAAACCGGAAGAAGATACCGTTTCTCGTTTCCCAAATATCGGGGTTTGAATGCAAAGTTGCGTGAAATGAATAAACAATTTTGGCAAAAAGTTTGTAAAAATTTTGCTTTCAGAAACAGGGTTGTAATTAGCAAATCGGAAGTGCCAATGGCAATTTTTAGATGTACTTTTATCGGATTTGAGTTGCTGAATCAGAAAATGAAAACCGCAAGTTTCAGAATTCAACCGTTTGTAAGATATTTGCAATTTAGTTTCTATTACGTTTTTTTTTAAATTCGCAATAATTTGCAAACCGCAGGTACAATTAAGACGTATTGCGCAGAATTTTGTTGCAACATTATTCTATTTTATGAATGTGTAAACCGGAAGTATAAACCGTTTTTCGTTTCCAAAATATCGAGTGTTGAATGCAAAGTTGCGTGAAATGAATGAACAAATTTGGCAAAAAGTTTGTAAAAATTTTGTTTTTAGAAACAGGGTTATAATTAGCAAACCTGAAGTGCCAATGGCAATTTTTAGATGTACTTTTGTCGGTTTTGAGTTGCTGAATCAGAAATTGTAAACCGCAAGTTTCAGAATTCAACCGTTTGTAAGATATTTGCAATTTAGTTTCTATTACGTTTTTTTTTTAATTTGCAATGATTCGCAAACCGCACATACAATTAATACGTATTGCGCAGAATTTTGTTGAAACTTTATTCTATTTTATGAATTTGAAAACCGGAAATAGATACGGTTTCTGGTTTACAAAATATCGGGTTTTGAATGCAAAGTTGCGTGAAATGTTTGAACAAATTTGGCAAAAAGTTTGTAAAAATTTTGTTTTCAGAAACAGGGTTATAATTAGCAAACCGGAAGTGCCAATGGCAATTTTTAGATGTATTTTTGTCGGTTTTGAGTTGCTGAATCAGAAAATGGAAACCGCAAGTTTCAGGATTCAACCGTTTGTAAGATATTTGCAATTTAGTCTCTATTACGTTTCTTTTTAAAACCGGATTTATTCGCAAACCGCACGTACAATTAAGACGTATTGCACAGAATTTTGTTGCAGCATTATTCTAATTTATGGATTTCTAAACCGGAAGTAGATACCGTTTCTCGTTTCCAAAATATCGGGTTTTGAATGCAAAGTTGCGTAAAATGAATGAACAAATTCGGCAAATAGTTTGTAAAAATTTTGTTTTCAGAAACAGAGTTATAATTAGCAAACCTGATGCGCCAATGGCAAGTTTTAGATGTAATTTTGTTGGCTTTGAGTTGCTGAATCAGAAATTGAAAACCGCAAGTTTCAAAATTCAACCGTTTGTAAGATATTTGCAATTTAGTTTCTATTACGTTTTTTTTTTAAATTCGCAATAATTTGCAAACCGCACGTACCATTAAGACGTACTGCCCAGAATTTTGTTGCAACATTATTCTATTTTATGAATTTGTAAACCGGAAGTAGATACCGTTTCTCGTTTGCAAAATATCGTTTTTTGAATGCAAAGTTGCCTGAAATGAATGAACAAATTTGGCAAAAAGTTTGTAAAAATGTTGCTTTCAGAAACAAGGTTATAATTAGCAAACCGGAAAAGCTAATCGCAATTTTTAGTCGGTTTTGAGTTGCTGAATCAGAAATTGAAAACCGCAAGTTTCAGAATTCAACCGTTTGTAAGATATTTGCAATTTAGTTTCTATTACGTTTTTTTTTTAATTTTGCAATAATTCGCAAATCGCACGTGCAATTAAGACGTATTGCACATAATTTTGTTGCAACATTATTCTATTTTATGAATTTGAAAACCGGAAGTAGACACCGTTTCTCGTTTCCAAAATATCGAGTGTTGAATGCAAAGTTGCGTGAAATGAATGAACAAATTTGGCAAAAAGTTTGTAAAAATTTTGTTTTTAGAAACAGGGTTATAATTAGCAAACTGGAAGTGCCAATGGCAATTTTTAGATGTACTATTGTCGGTTTTGAGTTGCTGAATCAGAAATTGTAAACCGCAAGTTTCAGAATTCAACCGTTTGTAAGATATTTGCAATTTAGTTTCTATTATGTTTTTTTTTTTAATTTGCAATGATTCGCAAACCGCACGTACAATTAAGACGTATTGCGCAGAATTTTGTTGAAACTTTATTCTATTTTATGAATTTGAAAACTGGAAATAGATACGGTTTCTGGTTTACAAAATATCGGGTTTTGAATGCAAAGTTGCGTGAAATGATTGAACAAATTTGGCAAAAAGTTTGTAAAAATTTTGTTTTCAGAAACAGGGTTATAATTAGCAAACCGGAAGTGCCAATGGCAACTTTTAGATTTGCTTTTGTCGGTTTTGAGTTGCTGAATCAGAAATTGAAAACCGCAAGTTTCAAAATTCAACCGTTTGTAAGATATTTGCAATTTAGTGTCTATTAAGTTTTTTTTTTAAATTCTTACTAATTCGCAAACTACACTTACAATTAAGACGTATTGCGCAGAATTTTGTTGCAACATTATTCTATTTTATGAATTTGAAAACCGGAAGTAGACACCGTTTCTCGTTTCCAAAATATCGAGTGTTGAATGCAAAGTTGCGTGAAATGAATGAACAAATTTGGCAAAAAGTTTGTAAAAATTTTGTTTTTAGAAACAGGGTTATAATTAGCAAACCGGAACTGCCAATAGCAATTTTTAGATGTACTTTTGTCGGTTTTGAGTTGCTGAATTAGAAATTGTAAACCGCAAGTTTCAGAATTCAACCGTTTGTAAGATATTTGCAATTTAGTTTCTATTACGTTTTTTTTTTTTAATTCGCACTAATTCGCAAACTACACTTACAATTAAGACATATTGCGCAGAATTTTGTTGCAACATTATTCTATTTTATGAATTTGTAAACCAGAAGTAGATACCGTTTCTCGTTTCCAAAATATCGTTTTTTGAATGCAAAGTTGCCTGAAATGAATGAACAAATTTGTCAAAAAGTTTGTAAAAATGTTGTTTTCAGAAACAGGGTTATAATTAGCAAACCGGAAAAGCTAATCGCAATTTTTAGTCGGTTTTGAGTTGCTGAATCAGAAATTGTGAACCGCAAGTTTCAGAATTCAACCGTTTGTAAGATATTTGCAATTTAGTTTCTATTACGTTTTTTTTTTAATTTTGCAATAATTCGCAAACCGCACGTGCAATTAGGACGTATTGCACATAATTTTGTTGCAACATTATTCTATTTTATGAATTTGAAAACCGGAAGTAGACACCGTTTCTCGTTTCCCAAATATCGAATGTTGAATGCAAAGTTGCGTGAAATGAATGAACAAATTTGGCAAAAAGTTTGTAAAAATTTTGTTTTTAGAAACAAGGTTATAATTAGCAAACCTGAAGTGCCAATGGCAATTTTTAGATGTACTTTTGTCGGTTTTGAGTTGCTGAATCAGAAATTGTAAACCGCAAGTTTCAGAATTCAACCGTTTGTAAGATATTTGCAATTTAGTTTCTATTACGTTTTTTTTTTTTTAATTAGCAATGATTCGCAAACCGCACATACAATTAATACGTATTGCGCAGAATTTTGTTGCAACTTTATTCTATTTTATGAATTTGAAAACCGGAAATAGATACGGTTTCTGGTTTATAAAATATCGGGTTTTGAATGAAAAGTTGTGTGAAATGTTTGAACAAATTTGGCAAAAAGTTTGTAAAAATTTTGTTTTCAGAAACGGGGTTATAATTAGCAAACCGGAAGTGCCAATGGCAACTTTTAGATTTGCTTTTGTCGGTTTTGAGTTTGTGAATCAGAAATTGTAAACCGCAAGTTTCAAAATTCAACCGTTTGTAAGATATTTGCAATTTAGTTTCTATTACGTTTTTTTTTAATTTGCAATGATTCGCAAACCGCACGTACAATTAAGACGTATTGTGCAGAATTTTGTTGCAGCTTTATTCTATTTTATGAATTTGAAAACCGGAAATAGATACGGTTTCTGGTTTACAAAATATCGGGTTTTGAATGCAAAGTTGCGTGAAATGATTGAACAAATTTGGCAAAAAGTTTGTAAAAATTTTGTTTTCAGAAACAGAGTTATAATTAGCAAACCGGAAGTGCCAATGGCAACTTTTAGATTTGCTTTTGTCGGTTTTGAGTTGCTGAATCAGAAATTGAAAACCGCAAGTTTCAAAATTCAACCGTTTGTAAGATATTTGCAATTTAGTGTCTATTACGTTTTTTTTTAAATTCGCACTAATTGGCAAACTACACTTACAATTAAGACGTATTGCGCAGAATTTTCTTGCAACATTATTCTATTTTATGAATTTGTAAACCGGAAGTAAATACCGTTTCTCGTTTCCAAAATATCGTTTTTTGAATGCAAAGTTGCTTGAAATGAATGAACAAATTTGGCAAAAAGTTTGTAAAAATGTTGTTTTCAGAAACAGGGTTATAATTAGCAAACCGGAAAAGCTAATCGCAATTTTTAGTCGGTTTTGAGTTGCTGAATCAGAAATTGTAAACCGCAAGTTTCAGAATTCAACCGTTTGTAAGATATTTGCAATTTAGTTTCTATTACGTTTTTTTTAAAATTCGCCTTAATTCGCAAACCGCACGTACAATTAAGACGTATTGCGCAGATTTTTTTTGCCACCTTATTCTACTTGATGAATTTGAAAACCGGAAGTAGATACCGTTTCTCGTTTCCAAAATATCGGGTTTTGAATGCAAGTTGCGTAAAATGAATGAACAAATTCGGCAAATAGTTTGTAAAAATTTTGATTTCAGAAACAGAGTTATAATTAGCAAACCTGAAGTGCCAATGGCAAGTTTTAGATGTAATTTTGTTGGCTTTGAGTTGCTGAATCAGAAATTGAAAACCGCAAGTTTCAGAATTCAACCGTTTGTAAGATATTTGCAATTTAGTTTCTATTACGTTTTTTTTTAAAATTCGCATTAATTCGCAAACCGCACGTACAATTAAAACTTTTTGCGCATAATTTTATTGCAACATTATTCTATTTTATGAATTTGAAAACCGGAAGTAGATACCGTTTCTCGTTTCCCAAATATCGGGTTTTGAATGCAAAGTTGCGTGAAATGAATGAACAAATTCGGCAAATAGTTTCTAAAAATTTTGTTTTAAGAAACAGGGTTATAATTAGCAAACCGGAAGTGCCAATGGCAATTTTTAGATACGCTTTAGTCGGTTTTCAGTTGCTGAATCAGAAAATGAAAAAAGCAAGTTTCAGAATTCAACCGTTTGTGAGATACTTGCAATTTAGTTTCTATTACGTTTTTTTTTTTAAATTCGCATTAATTCGCAAACCGCACGTACAATTAAGGACGTGTTGCGAAGAGTTTTGTTGCGACATTATTCTAATTTCTGAATTTGAAAACCTGAAGCAGATACCATTTCTCGTTTTCAAAATATCGGTTTTTGAATGCAAAGTTGCGTGAAATGAATGAACAAATTTGGCAAATAGTTTGAAAAAATTTTGTTTTCAGAAACAGGGTAATAATAAGCAAACCGGAAGTGCCAATGACAATTTTTAGATGTCCTTTTGTCGGTTTTGAGTTGCTGAATCAGAAAATGAAAACCGCAAGTTTCAGAATTCAACCGTTTGTAAGATATTTGTAATTTAGTTTCTATTACGTTTTATATTTAAATTCTCAATAATTCGCAAACCGCACGTAGAATTAAGACGTATTGCGCTGAATTTTGTCGCAACTTTATTCTAATTTATAAATTTGTAAACCGGAACTAGATACCGTTTCTCGTTTCGAAAATATCGAGTTTTGAATGCAAAGTTGCGTGAAATGAATGAACAAATTTGGCAAAAAGTTTGTAAAAATTTTGTTTTCAGAAACAGGGTTATAATTAGCAAACCGGAAGTGCCAATGGCAATTTTTAGATGCACTTTTGTCGCTTTTGAGTTCCTGAATCAGAAATTGAAAACCGCAAGTTTCAAAATTAAACCGTTTGTAACATATTTGCAATTTAGTTTCTATTACGTTTTTTTTTAAATTCGCATTAATTCGCAAACTGCACGTACAATTCAGGCGCTCGAATGGCGCCTCATATATTTTCATAGTGCGTAATGTCGCCGCGACAGTATCGCTGCGTTAGTAACGAGAGAGCCGCTTTGCTCGGAAGTCTAACTTTAGAATGAGCTTCAATATTTGTTTCATTTTGCGTTTCAATTCAAGACATTTCAGAATCAAACTGCTCATTTCTCTTAGTAAAAAGTCCATTCAACGTTCCCAGATCATCATCTAGATCTGCCACTAGTTTTTCATTAGCCGATTTGGGGGTGAAGCTGATTTCTGCTCGTGGTGCCCCTGCATAAGTACTTGGATTAGAATCTTCAGTACTGAACTGAACATCAGCATTTCCTTTCAATGAGTCTTTTTCTAAAAAGCCTTTTTCAATGCTAACTATAATACAGAGGAACTTTCATCCCCAAAATAAGAGCTCCTAAGTGTAATATGTCGAACTAACAACTGTGACATTCTTTGCCTACAAGAGACACATAGAGACAATCAGCAATGACGTCCCAAAATTGCTGGCTTGAGACTAATCGCCGAGAGACCTCACAGACAGTATGGAAGTGCCTTACTCGTTCGACCTGACCTTCAAATCACGTCCACATCCATCTCTGAATACGTGGATATAGAAATAGTTTTCCTTTGCTACCCCTGATACCTTTCATAAACATAGTGTCAACTTTTTGGTCGGTGACTATGGGGTAACAGTGCAGTATGGGGTTATGCTCAAGATGATGATAATGGGTAAGAGGTGCTAAAATGGGCTGATTCACAAAAACATAGTGTCAACTTTGTAGTCGGTGAGTATGGGATAACAGTACAGTATGGAGTTATGCACAAGATGGTGATAATGGGGAAGAGGTACTAAATGGGCTGGTACCTTCCAGTTAACCCTTGTTCATGACAGTAAACTTCCTCCATCCTTCAATACTGGGCGCTGGCAACGCGGATACAGTCCAGATCTGATTTTTGCCAGTGAGCACACAGGCCAATAATGTATGAAGACAATCTGTTCCCCAGTACCTAACTCTCAACATCGACCAGAAAACCAGTTTTGGAACCTTGTGGAACAACCTTCGTTTTGAAAATCCAATGTTGGAACCTTGTGGAATAACCTTCGTTTTTGGAAATCAACCTGTGCCGTAGAAGAGCGTACACTTTAACTTCCGGAAACTTCCGGAAAGCATCTTCCGGAAAGCCGACTGGAAAAAATTTCGTTCTACTTTGGATGGTTTTGTCAACTGATATCCAGTCAACACCAGAAGAACACCAGAAGAATATGATAAATTTGTGGATGCAGTGAAGAAGGTCATCTATGCCCCAAGGATGCAGGGCACAATACTTCCGTGGCTTAAAATCTAAAGCAGCTGATCTTATAAGTAATTATCTTTCACTCTTCGAAGATAATCCATTTAGTGATGAAACCATTTCAGCAGGCCAAGAGCTAATAACCACGATAGCACAGAACAAGAGAGAAAGGTGGCTGAAACTAATGGAGGAAACTGACTTTTCTGTTAATGGTCAGAAGGCTTGGAGGCTGCTGAAGAAACTAAATAATGATCCTCACACACGCAAACATCACTGCCAATAAAATCGCATCACAACTAATAAACAACAGTACACCTAGATCTTCAGTTAGAAAATCAGACTTCAAACTTGATGTTAAGTATCATAATCAGTGAACGCACTAGATCATTTGACCTCCCAGAATTAGGAACAGCCATCCGTACATGTAAGAATGGCAAAGCAGCAGGACTGGATGATATCTGTGTTGAACAAATTAAACATTTTGGCAATGCCACGAAAATCTGGCTTCTAAAGCATTTTCAAGATCCCAAAATTTTGGCGCAGGGCTCGTGTAATTGCTATTTTAGAGCCTGCTAAAGTATTAAATGACCCTAAAAGTTTTAGACCATTATCTCTTCTTTGCCACCTCTACAAGATCCTAGAGAGAATGATCCTAAATCGTTTAACTTGATCCTCTCCTCATCCATCAACAAGGTGGATTCCGACCAGGCAAAAACTGCACTTCACAAGCCTACACAAAAACCTCACAAAAACCTACACCTCGCTCACTTTATAGAAAATGGTTTTGAAAAGAAAAAGATCAGAGCTGTAGCTTTTGTTGATCTCTTCGCTGCATACGACACCTAAACCATTGATTGCTGTTACATAAACTTTGACGACTATGGATTCACTATGTTGATAGCAACACTTCTACAAGATCATCGGTTCCTCGTTGACTTCCAAGGACACCACAGCCGATGGAGAACTCAGAAGAATGCATTACCCCAGGGAAGTGTCTTGTCTCCCATTTAATTTAATGTGTACCAAGGGTGCAAAAGTTTCATTTACACTAACGACCTTGCTCTCGTTGCCCAAGCAGAATAGTTTGAAATCGTAGAGCATACACTCAGCCGTGCCCAAGAACAGCTTGGTACTTACTATGAAAGGAAGCTCATACCTAATACCCATAAGTTTTTTTTAAATTAAGGGCAGGAGACGTAACCTAGGCGCAGGATGAGCAAGCACCCACTTAAAGCATGTGTTAAGCGATAACGAATGAAGCCAGGCGGAGGGGTTTTGGTGGGTATGGTGGTCACTAAGAACTTGGACAGAGAGCCCAACACAACACATAGATGTGCGTGCAACAATGCATTTCTCCTCCCCTCTGTAAAAAACTGAAGTTGTTCCACAAGGTTCCATAATTGGAATTCCAAAAACGATAGTTCTTCCAGAAGCTTCCAGAATTAGAATTAAAAAAATGAAGGTTATTCCACAAGGTTCCAAAATTGGATTTCCAAAAACTAAGGTTGTTCCACAAGGTTCCAAAATTGGATTTCCAAAACGAAGATTGCTCTACAAGTTTCCAAAATTAGGATTCCAAAAAAGAAAGTTGTTCCACAAGGTTCCAAAATTTGATTTCCACAAACTAAGGTTGTTCCACAAGGTTCCAAAATTGGATTTCCAGGAACAAAAGTTATTCCACAAGGTTACCTAGTACTTACCTAGTAAGACTCAAGCATGAGACCGCCACTTGAAGCATTAGCAAGCTAGTAGAAAACTTAAAGTATTCTGGAACGGCTCGTTATTAGATCATTGCTTCCATCCCAAATATCTAAGTGTTACCTTGGACTGTATACTTACATACAAGGAGCAGTGCCCCCAAGTGCCTCAAGCAGAAGATCTCTTCTAGGAACTGCCTCCTACGTAAACTATCAGGGACTAACCTAATCCTCAAACATTAAGAACAACAGCACTGGTCTTGTGCTATTCAGCAGAAGAATATGCCAGTTCTGTATGGTACAAGTCAGTTCATGCAAAGCAGGTTGATGTTGCCTTAAATAAGAGCTGCAGGATCATTTCAGGCTGTTGACTCCCATCAATAAACTGAACCATCTGGCAGCGATAGCTCCTCCTGATACCAGACGTGAAGTGGCTGCAAACAATGAAAGGAGTAAATCATCTACTATGAACACACACCCACTCTTCGGATATCAACCTGCTGAAAAGAAATTAAAATCGAGGAAGAGCTTCCTAACAACTACTTAACCATAGCAAGGAACACCAGCAGCAGTAGTTGCCATGTGGAATGAGAGAAATAGCAATCTGTCTGAATGGATGGAACCTAAGGAATCTCTACCTCTTGGCCACACAGAAAACTGGCCAATCTGGAAGTCCCTGAACAGACTGCGGGTGGAAGTTGCAAGATCACGGAACAACTTATTTAAGTGGCATTTTTCAACCAAAACTGTCCTATATGATTGTTGAGCAGTTCAAACTACACAACACCTCTTATGCTGTCCGTTGTGTTCATCCAGCTGTACAATGAAAGATTTGACTCAAGCTCCAAGTCCAAGTGCTCTTGAAGTGGCTAAGTTTTGGACAGGAACTGCTTAAAATTACAAACTCTGTTTGTGTACTTGTGCTTTTTCCCAATTATGGAACCTTGTGGAACAACTTCAGTTTTTTCAGAAGGGGAAGGGAAATGCATTGTTGCACGCACATGCACGTGTGGGGCTCTCTGTCCAAGTTCTTTGTGGGCAGCATACTTAAACTAAAGGTCCATTTTATGTATCTTTCATGTTTTGTTCTTCTGACACGAAAAAATAAATTAAAATTTGCGGATTTCAAAGACAAATTTATTACGTAGCGTAATCGGCGTTATTCTGTGATTAGGGTTCGGTCTGTGGGATAAGTAAAGTAAATTGTGGGATAAATAAAGTAATTGAATAAATAAAGTTTGTATAATAGTTGCTATTATGGCACCTTGAGGGACAAATATGGCTGTCTTAGTCTGATAACTCTCTTAAACTACTGGAAATATAAGTTTCTTATGGAACTTTGAGAAATCCAATTTTGGAACCTTGTGGAATAATCTTCGTTTTGAAAATCCAATTTTGGAACCTTGTGGAACAATCTTCGTTTTGAAAAATCAATTTTGAAACCTTGTGGTATAACCTTCATTTTTTGAAATCCAATTTTGAAACCTTGTGGAACAACCTTCGTTTTGAAAATTCAATTTTGGAACCTTGTGGCATAACCATAATTTTTTTAAATTCAATTTTGGAACCTTGTGGAACAACCTTTGTTTTTTGAAATCCAATTTTGAAACCTTGTGGAACAACCTTTGTTTTTTGAAATCCAATTTTGGAACCTTGTGGAACAACCTTCGTTTTGGAAATCCAATTTTGGAACCTTGTGGAATAACCTTCGTTTTGAAAATCCAATTTTGGGACCTTGTGGAATAATCTTAGTTTTGAAAATACAATTTTGAAACCTTGTGAAACAACCTTCGCTTTGAAAATCCAATTTTAGAACTTTGTAGAATAACCTTCGTTTTGAAAATCCAATTTTGGAACTTGTGGAACAACCTTCGCTTTTTTAATTCCGATTTTGGAACCTTGTGGAAGAACTTTTGCTTTTGGAATTACAATTATGGAACCTTATGGAACAACCTTCGTTTCTGGAAATTCAATTTTGGAACCTTGTGGAACAACCTTCGTTTTTGGAAATCCAATTTTGGAACCTTGTGGGACAACCTTTGTTTATGGAAATTCAATTTTGGAACCTTGTGGAATAACCTTTGTTTTTGGAACCTTGTGGAACAACCATCGTTTGGGAAATCCCATTTTGGAACCTTGTGGAACAACCTTCGTTTTTGGAAATCTAATTTTGGAACATTGTGAAACAACCTTTCATTTTTGGAAATCCAATTTTGGAACCTTGTGGAACAACCTTCGTTTTTGGAAATTCTATGTTGGTACCTTGTGGAACAACCTTCGTTTTTGGAAATCTAATTTTGGAACCTTGTGAAACAACCTTTCATTTTTGGAAATCCAATTTTGGAACCTTGTGGAACAACCTTCGTTTTTGGAAATCCAATGTTGGAACCTTGTGGAACAACCTTCGTTTTTGGAAATCTAATTTTGGAACCTTGTGAAACAACCTTTCATTTTTGGAAATCCAATTTTGGAACCTTGTGGAACAACCTTCGTTTTTGGAAATCCAATGTTGGAACCTTGTGGAACAACCTTCGTGTTTGGAAATCCAATTTTGGAACCTTGTGGAACAACCTTCGTTTATGGAAATCCAATATTGGAACCTTATGGAACAACCTTCGTTTATGGAAATCCAATATTGGAACCTTGGGGAACAACTTTCGTTTCTTACATCTCTTACAATCCGGAGAAACTAAACGCCTTAAAACTAATCCACTTTCAAATCCCAATTTGAACTAAAAACCAACTTCTGTCTGTATTCTGAAGATACAAACTTTGATAGATGTTCCTTCTTAGTGAGAAATCCTGATGCTGCGTCTACACGCTTGGCAAACTCACAAATCCAAACGTTTGGTAAACATTTGCCTTGGTTTGCAAGCGCTTGCAACCGATTCGATCGAGTGTTGTTTGATGGAGCGTTTGTTAAGTTTGTTGCGTAAGTAAAACCATATAAGAGACAACTATTGAGACAAACAGACACTATTGATTGAGTAACAAGACTCTACTGAGACAAAAAAAGTTTCGAGTGTACAACGGGCAACAAACGGCAAACGTGTGGACGTTGTCCACAAACGTGGACAAACGTTTCGCAAACCTGTGGACGTCGTCCACAAACGTGGACAAACGTTTGGCAAACGTGTGGATGCAGCATGAATCTCTTCTGCACTTCGTATGTGTGCAGTTCATTAATAAGATAAATCGTAGACCACAGCGATCGCCACGTCCACAAACGTGGACAAACGTTAGGCAAACGTGTGGATTAAACTCGCTCGCTCTTTGTTTGTGTGTAGTCCATTAATAAGATAAATCGTAGACCGCAGCGATCGCTGTAAAAATATTCCCTCCGCGCGTACGCAAACAATTAAAGAAATAAAACATCCGATAGTACTCGACGCGACCGTCATAAATCAAGCCGATCACAAAGACTCGAACGACGATGATTTGTACGAATCCATTTGTTATTGCCGCGACACGTGCCGACACAAAACGACCACCGGAATCCGACATTCAATATCATCCACTATCAATATTACACAGAAAATGGTTTCTATAGAATCTAATTAACTAAATACTAGCTGGATAAATGGAAAAACCCAGACGAAAATGGAAAATATTATTAGAAGGATGAAATTAGAAAATGAGGGTATACCATTTTAAAACTAATCGCTATGGTAGATTATCGCTATGTCAATCGCTATGATAGAGAATGGTTATATATTAAGACCAAACAAGGTCAGACAAGACTAAACAAAGCTACATAAGATCAGACACGACCAGACATGACCAGAGAAGACCAAACTAGACCATACAAGACTAGACAAGATCAAACAAACTCAGGCAAGACCATGCAGTGCCATACAGTGCCAGTCAGTGCCAGACAATGCTAGAGAATCCCTGATAATGCCTGAAAATACCAGACAAAACCAAACAAGATCAGACAAGACCAGACAAGAATAAATAAGACCAAATGAGGCCAGAGAAGACCAGACAAGACTGGAGAAGATCAGACAAAACCAGTTAAGACCAAACAAGAATAAATAAGACTATACAAGATCAACTATTTCGAGGATGCGAATGAACCATGAACTAAGCAGGTTTATAAATGAAGCAGACATAGTGAGATCTGTAAAAGCTCAAAGAATAGCATGGCTGGGACACCTGTACAGAATGCATGACGACAGACAAGCCAAGAAAATGTACAACTGGCGGCCAGTAGGAAGAAGGAAAAGAGGCAGGCCAAGGAAAAGATGGATGGAAGACGTGGAGGAAAGTCTTACAAAGATGGGAGTAAGGGATTGGAGAGAGAAAGCCGGTGAAAGGACAGAATGGAAGAAGATTGTTGTAGAGGCAAAAACCCACTGCGGGATAAAAAGCCAACAGAAGAAGAAGAAGATACAAGATCAAGACAAAACCAAACAAGACCAGACTAGATCCGACAAGACCAGACTAGACCAGACTAGACCATACAAGACCGGACAAAATCAGACAAATTCAGGCAAGAGCATGCAGTGCCAGACAATGCCAGACAATTCATGACAGTGTCAAAAAATGCCAGATAAGACCAAACAAGACCATAGTAGAACATATATTAGACTAGATCAAACAAGACCAGACTAAACCAGTCTTACCGCGTCTGTTCTTGTCTGGCCTTGTATCCTAAGCTTCTAGTCTGAACTTGGCCTGTTACCTGTTCATCCGTTCTTACTTCTAGAGTTATATCTAATTCTTTAGGTTCGCAACATTGTCAAGTTGGATTTTGCAAGTGCGAGTGTTCATTCGCATCGAATTGTTCTGAATGGAAGTAAATTGTGAACTTGAAACCGTCCGTCGCCCCGCCTTGTTCACACGTTCTCCACTTGTCCCGGCGACTGCGTTTCCATCGGAAGCAAAAAATAATAATAATAAAATTGGAACCCACACCGTGGATAATTTCGGACATAATTGCTCGCGATATTCTATAAACATGACGGGGAGGGACACGCGACCGGATAATGAACTGAAAGAAAAACTATCAATAACAAACTGTACAGACGGTGAGCGTACTAGCTGGCGCGCTGTGCGTAGCCTCAGATTCTAAGCTGAATTCGCAATTTGCGGCTTGAAGGCGGCGTCACGTGTGTAAAGAAGTTACGGGGGCCGCGTGGCCGGCCGTATGTCGGGCGTAACGCCGTCGCGCTTCGCTTCGTAGGTACACACATTTCATCCCGGCTCTATTCCTGTGGGAAGGATAGAGAGGGAAAGAACCCTGCCCGTTCGATTCAAATGAACATGTTGTACACTCATCATGACTAGAAACTCTTTTTGTCTCAACTATATACTTTCACTTACGCAACAAACTTCATAATCAATGATTTTATAAATTTGAGTTTAGTATAAATCTAACGAAACTAGAGTATATCTGTATCTATGTGTACTAATCTGAGTGTGTAGACTAGACTTGGTCTTCAAGGTTTCATTTAGACTAGAGTTTTATTAATCTAACCTGAGTGAGTGTTCTTGACAACATACGCGCCTTTCAATGCGGGAGACCCGGGTTCGAATCCCAGTCGGGGAGACAACAACTAGGGCGGTTTTCACTAATCGTCCGGGCTGCCCGGCCTGATAGAATGCAAAATATGCGATACCGGGTGGCGCATACTAAAAGCCAAGGTGGAATAGGGGGAACCTGAGTGAGTAGACTATGCTTGGTCTTCAAGGTTTCATCTAGAGTAGACTTTTAATAAACTTATCTGACTGTGCAGATTAGATTTGGTCCTCAAGGTATCATCTAGACCAGGGATGGTGTAGTGGGTAAAATTTTGTTCATTATATTTTGCGTACTAGCTCGTGGGTCACTAGGCCAGTGGCATCACTTCGAAAAGAGGAGGGAGGTCAAACACTATTTTTTTTTTGTTCTCACTTATAAGGCTTTTACAAAATTAAATATTCCTTCTTGTTTTACAACTTCTACTTTGGAAGTGGAGAGCAAAAAATTAAGGTCGAAATCAAAAAATGTATACGGTATAATCTCGGTAATCGGACGACACGTCCAGTAATCCGGCGGTCTGGTGACCACTCGCGCTCCACGGTGTGAAGGTTTCACTGAAAGCTTAGATTTTCAACCTCCAATTCAAAACTTGTTTTTAAACTGCTCTAGCAAGCTTAATACAAACTGCACTACTACATAGTTTTTACTACCCAAATCACAATTTAATCTAATTTAATGATTTCAAAAGTTTTTTCAAAAATTTTCATTTGTTTTTGAGTTGTAAAGCTTTCGCTGAAAGCTTAAATTTTCAATCTCCAATCCAAAACTTGTTCTTTAAACTCTTGTAGCTACTTTAATACAAACTGCACTACTACATAGTTTGCACTACCCGAATCAGAATTTAATCTAGTTTAACGATTTCAAAAGAGTTTTTTAAAAAATTCATTTGTTTTTGAGTTGTGAAGGTTTTGCTAAAAGCTAAAATTTTCAATCTCCAATCTAGAACTTGTTTTTTAAACTCTTGTAGGGAGCTTAATACAAACTGCACTACTACAAAGTTTGCACTACCTCAATTAGAATTTAATCTAGTTTAAGCATTTCAAAAAAAAATTCATTTGTTTTTGAGTTGTGAAGGTTTCGCTGAAAACTTCAATTTCCAACTTCTAATCCAAAACTTGTTTTTTGAACCCTTGTAGCTTAATACAAACGGCACAACTACATAGTTTGCACGGCATGAATCAGAATTTAATCTTGTTTAATGATTTTGAAAAAAAATTCAAAAATTTTCATTTGTTTTTGAGTTGTTAAGGTTTTGCTAAAAGCTTAAATATTCAATCTCCAATCCAAAACTTGTTTTTTAAACCGCTGTAGCAAGCTTAATACAAACTGTACTACTACATAGTTTGCACTACCCGAAACAGAATTTAATCTAGTTTAATGATTTCAAAAGATTTTTCAAAAAAATTCATTTGTTTTTGAGTTGTAAAGGTTTCGCGGAAAGCATAAATTTTCAATCTCCAATCCAAAACTTGTTCTTTAAACTTTTGTACCGAGCTTAATACAAACTGCACTACTACATAGTTTGCACTTCCTGAATTAGAATTTAATCTAATTTAATGATTTCATAAGATTTTTCAAAAATTTTCATTTGTTTTTGAGTTGTGAAGCTTTCGCTGAAAACTTAAATTTTCAACCTCCAATTCAAAACCTGTTTTTTAAACTTTTGTAGCGAGCTTAATACAAACTGCACTACTATATAGTTTGTACTACCTGAATTAGCATTTAATCTTGTTTAAGGACTTCAAAAGTTTTTTCAAAAAAATTCATTTCTTTTTGAGTTGTGAAGGTTTCACTGAAAGCCTAGATTTTCAACCTCCAATTCAAAACTAGTTTTTTAAACCTTTGTATCGAGCTTAATACAAACTGCACCACTACATAGTTTGCACTACGTGAAGCAGAATTTAATCTAGTTTAATGATTTCGAAATATTTTTCAAAAAATTTCATTTGTTTTTGAGTTGTGAAGGTTTCGCTGAAAGATTAAAGTTTCAATCTCAAATCCAAAACTTGTTTTTAAACTCTTGTAGGGAGCTTAATACAAACTTCACTACTACATAGTTTGCACTACCTGAATTAGAATTTTATCTGGTTTAAGGATTTCAAAAGAGTTTTCAAAAATTTTCATTTGTTTTTGAGTTGTTAAGGTTTTGCTGAAAGCTTAAATATTCAATCTCCAATCCAAAACTTGTTTTTTAAACCACTGTAGCAAGCTTAATACAAACTGCACTACTACATAGTTTGCACTACCCGAAACAAAATTTAATATAGTTTGATGATTTCAAAAGATTTTTCAAGAATTTTAATTTGTTTTTGATTTGTGAAGCTTCCGCTGAAAACTTAAATTTTCAACCTCCAATTCAAAACCTGTTTTTTAAATATCTGTAGCGACTTTAATACAAACTGCACTACTACACAGTTTGCACTACCTGAATCAGCATTTAATTTAGTTTAAGGACTTCAAAAGTTCTTTTAAAAAAATTATTTGTTTTTGAGTTGTGAAGGTTTCGCTGAAAGCTTAGATTTTCAACCTCCAATTCAAAACTAGTTCTTTAAACCTTTGTATCAAGCTTAATCCAAACTGCACCACTATATAGTTTGCACTACTCGAAGCAGAATTTAACCTAGTTTAAAGATTTCGAAAGATTTTTCAAAAATTATCATTTGTTTTTGAGTTGTGAAGGTTTCGCTGAAAGCTTAAATATTCAATCTCCAATCCAAAACTTGTTTTTAAACCTTTGTAGCGAGCTTAATACAAACTGTACTACTACATAGTTCGCACTACTTGAAGCAAAATTGAATCTAGTTTAAGGTTTTCAAAAGTTATTTCAAAACTTTTCATTTGTTTTTGCGTTGTGAAAGTTTTGCTGAAAGAATAAACTTTCAATTTCAAATCCAAAATTTGTTTTTTAAACTCTTGTCGTGAGCCTAATATAAACTGCACTACTACAAAGTTTGCACTACCTGAATTAGAATTTAATCTAGTTTAAGCATTTTAAAAGTTTTTTTTAAAAATTTAATTTGTTTTTGAGTTGTGAAGGTTTCGCTGAAAACTTAAATTTCCAACCTCTAATCCAAAACTTGTTTTTTGAACTCTTGTAGCTTAATACAAACGGCACAACTACATAGTTTGCACTGCATGAATCAGAATTTAATCTAGTTTAATGATTTTGAAAAAAAATTAAAAAAATTTCATTTGTTTTTGAGTTGTTAAGGTTTTGCTGAAAGCTTAAATATTCAATCTCCAATCCAAAACTTGTTTTTTAAACCGCTGTAGCAAGCTTAATACACACTGCACTACTACATAGTTTGCACTAACCGAAACAGAATTTAATCTAGTTTAATGATTTCAAAAGATTTTTCAAAAAAATTCATTTGTTTTTGAGTTGTAAAGGTTTCGCGGAAAGCTTAAATTTTCAATCTCCAATCCTAAACTTGTTTTTTAAACTTTTGTACCGAGCTTAATACAAACTGCACTACTACATAGTTTGCACTTCCTGAATTAGAATTTAATCTGATTTAATGATTTCATAAGATTTTTCAAAATTTTTTATTTGTTTTTGAGTTGTGAAGCTTTTGCTGAAAACTTAAATTTTCAACCTCCAATTCAAAACCTGTTTTTTAAACTTTTGTAGCGAGCTTAATACAAACTGCACTACTATATAGTTTGCACTACCTAAATTAGCATTTAATCTTGTTTAAGGACTTCAAAAGTTTTTTCAAAAAAATTCATTTCTTTTTGAGTTGTGAAGGTTTCACTGAAAGCTTAGATTTTCAACCTCCAATTCAAAACTATTTTTTAAACCTTTGTATCGAGCTTAATACAAACTGCACCACTACATAGTTTGCACTACGTGAAGCAGAATTTAATCTAGTTTAATGATTTCGAAATATTTTTCAAAAAATATCATTTGTTTTTGAGTCATGAATGTTTTGCTAAAAGCTTAAATTTTCAATCTCCAATCTAGAACTTGTTTTTTAAACTCTTGTTGGGAGCTTAATACAAACTGCACTACTACAAAGTTTGCACTACCTGAATTAGAATTTAATCTAGTTTAATGATTTTGAAAAAAATTTCAAAAATTTTCATTTGTTTTTGAGTTGTTTAGGATTTGCTGAAAGCTTAAATATTCAATCTCCAATCCAAAACTTGTTTTTTAAACCGCTGTAGCAAGCTTAATACAAACTGCACAACTACATAGTTTGCACTGCATGAATCAGAATTTAATCTAGTTTAATGATTTTGAAAAAAATTTCAAAACTTTTTATTTGTTTTTGAGTTGTTAAGGATTTGCTGAAAGCTTAAATATTCAATCTCCAATCCAAAACTTGTTTTTTAAACCGCTGTAGCAAGCTTAATACAAACTGCACTACTACATAGTTTGCACTACCCGAAACAGAATTTAATCTAGTTTAATGATTTCAAAAGATTTTTCAAAAAATTTCATTTGTTTTTGAGTTGTAAAGGTTTCGCGGAAAGCTTAAATTTTCAATCTCCAATCCAAAACTTGTTTTTTAAACTTTTGTACCGAGGTTAATACAAACTGCACTACTACATAGTTTGCACTTCCTAAATTAGAATTTAATCTGATTTAATGATTTCATAAGATTTTTCAAAAAATTTCATTTGTTTTTGAGTTGTGAAGCTTTTGCTGAAAACTTAAATTTTCAACCTCCAATTCAAAACCTGTTTTTTAAACTTTTGTAGCGAGTTTGATACAAACTGCACTACTATATAGTTTGCACTACCTGAATTAGCATTTAATCTTGTTTAAGGACTTCAAAAGTTTTTTCAAAAAAATTAATTTCTTTTTGAGTTGTGAAGGTTTCACTGAAAGCTTAGATTTTCAACCTCCAATTAAAAACTAGTTTTTTAAACCTCTGTATCGAGCTTAATACAAACTACACCACTACATAGTTTGCACTACGAAGCAGAATTTAATCTAGTTTAATGATTTCGAAATATTTTTCAAAAAATTTCATTTGTTTTTGAGTTGTGAAGGTTTCGCTGAAAGATTAAAGTTTCAATCTCAAATCCAAAACTTATTTTTAAACTCTTGTAGGGAGCTTTCTTGTAGCTCTTGTAGCAGTTTTCCAGAAAATGGAGGAAAAAATTCTAAATTTTCCACAAACCCAAAGAATTTGGTTTTTCCAAGAAAAATTTCAGAAAATTTCCCCAAACCGCAGAAAACGAAACGATTTTCCGATTCCGTTCCTTCGAAATATTCGAGAGTCAAACAGAAAATTCTGCAATCAGTTTTCTTGGACGAAATATTTCAAATAAGAATTAACTACTACGTCAGCGGATACTATACGTTGTTTTTTATTACAAATCCACTTATTAAGAAATAAAAGTATTTTTAGGTTAACGGACAGCAATGTGTTAATAACAACTGGATCTCCTGTCTTTTTCCCTGGACATATTGAAGGATGTCGTGTAATCTCCTGTATATAGTTTTTCGTATAGCAGATTAACGAATATCGAAATAATCTGCTGGTACATTGATTATGTTGTTTTTCAATATTCTTTCTGCGAATAACATAGCTAATGCTGCCAGTACAAGAGTAATATTACGTAGTACAATTAGGATATTAGAATTATGTAGTACTATTTATTAGAATTTTTCAAATCACAAAGACAAAAGTTGTGAACTGAATGTTTTGTTTTATAATATAGTGATGATTATTGAGATTTGGGTGTTAAAAGAACCGATTGTAAATTCATTAGGAATACAAAATCTTCATTTAATTTATACGAATCTTATTCGATTCTAACATTTGTGAAAAGTTTATAATCATCTAACAAATATCACATTGCGCACACCGGCAGGAAGACTGTTACATATAAAAAATCATGGTTCTGCAATAATCAAAGATGAATGTTTGACAGCTGAAGATTATATTTCAGACTTATTATATTTCTTCATTCTATAGCTCATTCTCTTCATACATTCTGACACACATCTCTACATCTTACTTATTATTACCTAAACTTATTTTTAATTGAAAACCGTTGTTCTTTCTTTTTATTTGGGTTTCTAAAAGTATTTTGAGTTTTAAGAGTATTCTTGCTTGAATTAACACATAATTTCCCATTGCCCCATTACCTCAGGATTTTATCACTGTAATTGATTTTCTTATTGATAATAATAATAACTCAACATCTCAACACTTAACAGTACATGAGGCCAGGATTATATATAATAATACATAATAATATAACTAATTATTATATTTCTAGCTAAAAATAGTAAACAAGTAAATTCAGCCTTTTGGTAAACATTAGTCATCAATCACAGACGCGTTATAAGTTTTAAACTTTCATAAAATGTAGAATGACTTGAAGGAATATGTTTCATATCGACCAAACTTAGCAAATCCTTTTTCTTCCTCTCAGTTATTCCGCAGGGCTGGGTATATGCTTTTTTCTCACTCCATGATTCAAAGTATTGTAGTTTTTGATCAACGGTGAATGTACCTTTTTCAATTTTTTAGGAGCTGTTTGGATTGTTCGATGACTTATGTATACAGTTGACATGAAAAAGGTTATGCATACTCTAGTATTTAGTCACAGTATTTAATCACAGTTTACGTTTCTTGTGAATTTTACGTCCCACTGTTTGCTTATTTTGTTTTCTTCTTGGAACTTAGATTCTTTATTTTCCCGATTTTCCTCTCCATCATTCAAATTTTCCTGTTCTTCATTGTTTTCCTCTATTTGAGCTGTGTATTCCTCTTTATGTTCTCCTCCTTTAATTATTTTAACCATATTACGAAGCATGAATTCTCTTTGTCGCATCAAATCTCTCATAAACTGGCATCTGTGCCATGATTCCTCTGTTTTCCTCTGTCTGACAGAGGAAAATATAGAAGCTCTTAAAAATCCGTTTGCTTGAATCATGGTACAGATGCCACAGATGGTACTGGATCTGCTATTCGACCATCCTCTTCAGAAATTAACAGCCGGAACTTGATTAAACTTATTGTGATCAGGAGAACAATTTGTGTGTAGTTGAAACTGTTGTTTTTGAAGCTGATAATGGCAGTAGGTATTTTACTACCAAATGAATTAATAATGAAAAAAATATAAATAATTGCGACTGTTTTTAAGTCTTAAATAAATAAAAACTTTTAAGTCTTAAATAAACTTGAGTTTTCGAAGGGCAGGATAGGAAAAAATTTCTCTTCCCACTTGGGACTAAACCTTTGTAATGTTTGTGAGTTCTTAATCTTGTATGAATACCATGTCTACCATAGCGGTCCCCCGTCGCCGCGACGGGGGACCGCTTAATTACCTTCTTCTTCTTCTTATTGTGCCATATCCTCAGTGGACGTTGGCGATCAATATGGCCCATCGGATTCGATCCACAGCCGATCTGAACAAGTCAACCGATGTTCTTCCGGTCCATTGTCGCAGATTCTTCAACCAGGAGATCCGTCGTCTTCCCTGTGACCTCTTCCCCTCGATTTTTCCCTGCATGATGAGTTGAAGTAGCCTATATCTGTTGCTGTTTCTCATGATATGTCCAAAGTATGACAGTTTTCTGTGTTTGACTGTTGTGAGCAGTTCTCTGTCCTTCTGCATGCGTAGGAGTATGGTTTCGTTGCTAACATGGTGAGTCCAGGAAACGCGAAGCATTCGACGATAGCACCATGCTTCGAAGGCCTCCAGTCGCTTACTAGTTGCCTCGGAGAGTGTCCATGCCTCCACTCCATACAAAAGCTTAGAGAAGACGTAGCATCTTAGTATGCGTGTTCGAAGATGGATGTTCAAGCGCATGTTACACAAAACATTCTTCATTTGGTTAAATGTAGAACGTGCCTTCTCTATGTTGATCTTTACTTCACGACTATGATCCCATTGGTCATTGAGGTTTACACCCAAGTACGATATTGATGGTACTCTCTGTAGTTGGGCCCCATTTACCAAGAATTGGGCATTAGACGCATTTTTGCTGACGATTAGAATTTTTGTCTTTGCCACATTCAATCGCATATTAAGTGGTTCGCATACCTCTACTACTTTATCAATCAGTCTCTGTAGTCCTTCGGCACTGTCGGCAATTAGTACAGAGTCGTCTGCATACCTTAAGTTATTAATTATTTCCCCGTTTATCTTTATCCCAATCTGTTCTTCTTCGAGTGCATTCTTAAAAAGGTTTTCTGCGTATCGGTTAAACAGTAGCGTGGATAGTACGCAGCCCTGTCTGACACCTTGTTCTACTGGAAATTGCTTTGACATTATATTTTCCACACGAACACATGCTGTTTGTTGTCTGTACAGATTGTTGATTATTCGTGCATCTCTGTCATCTATTCCTGATTGCTTTATGGTCTCTGTTAGCAAATCATGGTTAACCCTATCGAATGCCTTTTCGAAGTCGATAAAACACGTGAAAACATCGCAATTCACGTCTCTTGCTCTCTGAATCAGAACACTCAGACCAAAAAGGGCATCTCTAGTCCCCAATCCACTCCTAAACCCAAATTGCGTCTCGCTAATGTCTTCTTCTAGTTTTTGATATATTCGTTCGTAAATAATCTTAAGAAAGACCTTCATGAAGTGACTTGTGAGACAGATAGTTCTATAGTCTTCGCATTGTTTAGCTGTGGTTTTTTTAGGAATCGGTATAAACGTAGAGACTAGCCATTTCTCGGGTATATCTCCCGATTCATATATGTTGTTAAATAAGTCCGTGATTAGGTCTAGGTATTCTTCCTCAATGAGCTTTAACATATCGCCAAGAACTTCATCTGGGCCCGGGGACTTGTTGTTTTTGAGTCTTCCAATTGCCTTAAGAACTTCTTGATGAGTTATAGAAGGTCCTGTTTGTGCTGGGCTATTTGTGTTAGAAACTGTTCGGCTATCGTCAGCATAAAGAGTCTGTATGTATTGTTGCCATCTTGCTACTTTGTCATTCACGTTCAGTAGTGCAGTCCCGTTTTTGTCGGTAATTATGTTATTCCCACGTGGTTTGTTTATTCCAGCTGCATCCTTTATTTTTTTATGTGTATTTAAAACGTCATGTTTTCTGTCTAGTTCTTCTATTTCAGAGCATTGTTCTTTCCACCAGTTTTCTTTGGCTTCTTTGATCTTTTTTTTAATGTTGTTGTGGATTTGCTTATATGACTTTAAGTCTTTGCTCTTTGTTTTTCTTCGTTCTTCCATCAAACCTAAGATCTCATCTGTAATCCACTTGCTTTTCTTTTTTCTATGATTTGTGTAAAGGTTTTTATCTGCAACAGTTTTCATTACATTGGTGATGGCTTCGACTTGTTGTTCTATGTTGCGGCTGGCAAGGCTTCTGATCTTGTTCATACCTTCTTTAATCTGGTCTTTAACTTGTTGCATCACGTTGGGGTCTTTCAGTCTCTGTATGTCATGTCTCTTCAATTGGGGCTTCTTCTCTGTTCTCTTAAAGCGTACTTTAAGTGTTCACAGCAGTAGGTTATGGTCGGTATATACGTCTGCTCCAGGGTAAGTTTTAGTGGATGTGATGGAGTTTCTAAACCTTTTATTTATTGTAATAAAGTCTATTTGGTTTCTAATTACACACTGTTCGCGGTCGGCCGGCGATTTCCACGTATATAACCTTCTTGGAGGTAACTTAAAGAAGGTGTTCATTATTGAGTGCTCAATTTCTTTGCAAAACTGGATCAGCAGGTCTCCTCTCTCGTTTTTAGTTCCCAAACCATATCTTCCTACTATATCTTCTTGTTCTCCTTTACCCACTTTCGCATTGAAGTCACCCATTAGTATTGTGATTTCCACCCTTTTGGTCTGTTTTCGTGCTTTTCTTATATCTTCGTAGAATTGTTCGATGTCCTCGTCGCTTCCTTCGCTTGTGGGTGCATAAACCTGTATTATATTAATTATGCAAGGGCTGGAATTTAGTTTCATTATTGCCACAATGTTTGATATTGGTACAAATCCTAGAACTGCTTTATGTACCTCCTCCGTGACTATAATTGCAACGCCGTTCTTATTCTGTGTTTTATCGTCGCCTGAGTAGTAGATGTGAGGCGACGATAAAACACAGAATAAGAACGGCGTTGCATATTTAATTCTTAATTACCTATTTAATTTTTATATATATACATATATATATATATATATATATATATATATATATATATATATATATATATATATATATTATTATCCTTTTCCCTTTTTTTGGTTTCTGTTATTGCTAGTATTTCTAGTTGTGTTTTTAAAAACTCCTCTATAAGTTCTTTTCCTTTCCTGTGATGCTTCTAATGTTCCAAGTTCCGATCTTTATGTATTTTTCATTTTTCAGTTCCTTTGCCGTTTTGTTTACTTCCCTATTCGGTTTCTTATTGTTATTGGCTTTTGCGTGTTTATATTCTGTTGCCTTTAGTTTTGTGCCTTTTCCGTGCCTGTTCTTCATCTGTTGTGTTCCCGTCCTGCATTTGCCTTTATTTTTGGTTTCTGTTATTCCCAGGATATCAAGTCCTGCTTTCTCGAATTCTTCCTCTAGTTCTTTTTCTCCTGGTATTCCATGTTCCTACTTTCCATATTCTTTCTCTCCTTTCCTGACTTGTTATTTCTGCTCCCATGTCCTTTTCCTTTTTCTTTGCCGTGTTCGTCAACTTATGATCATTTCTTGTAGTCTTTAGCTTTTTGAATCGTCATGTGTATGTTGTATTGTTTTGTTACTTCTTCTTCCAGCGCTCCTTTTTCTTGATTCAATTTCCATACCTTGCCGTCTATGAACAGTTTCTGGTAGCCGCTTTTAACTTTTTTTTTCCTCTTTCCGTTTCTTCCCATGCCCTGGTCCTTATGAGCTTGTCGATGTCTCTTTCTTGTTTTGTCATGTCATTATTAATAAATATCTTTTCACCTCTTATATTCTCTAATTTATTCTTGTTCCTCATTAACGACATTTTCTCTTCAAGATTCTCCAGTTCTACCAGGTAAATTTTTGGTCCCATTTTATGGGTAGCTTTGATCCTCTCCTCAATTTCTAGTTTTTCCCTAATGAATTCGCTTATTCCTTCTTTAATTTATATTGGTTTGTTTCCATTTACAGAAAGTCCTATTATTATTATGTTGTTCCGTCTCTTATCTTTTTCTAATTGTTCAAGTCTTATACTTCTATCTTTTAACTCTTTTTTAATCTCTATATATTCCTTTTTTATAGGGTTCCGAAAAAGTTGTTCAATGGCCAACCAGAGGGAAGGAGAAGGGCCGGAAGGCCAAGAGGGAGATGGAAGGATGCGGTAACAACTGACCTACAAAAACTTCAAGTACGGGACTGGAGAACGTTGGCGAGTGATAGGTCCGCTTGGAGAAACATGCTGAAGGAGGCCCAGACCGGCAATCGGTTGTAGTGCCATTAAGAAGAAGAAGATATTCCTTTTTTATGCTACTATTCTCTTTCTTTAGATCCTCATTTACTTTCTTTATTTCCCTCTATTATTTTTGTCCTGGTCTAGTCGTATTTGATCAGCTTTCAAATCTTTCAGTATATCTAATATTTTCTCTATTTTATTCTCGTACTTTTGTATAGGTTTTGCTGGTGATCTGATTGTTTTTCTGCTTTTGGAGAAGGATTTTGTTTCAACTTCACTGCCCTCCTTTTCAGCTTCTCTCTTCCTTTTGTCTCCATCTGATGATTCGATATCCGAGTAATGTATTTTCTGGCACTCTTGTTTCTTGTCTATTCTTAATCCGCGATATTGCGCCTGACCGGAGTTAGTGCAACTTAACCTAATCTCTTCCCCACTTTTACTTACTGCTTTGATTTTATTACTTTCCTAGTTGTGCTCTTTATCTACTTTCTTCTTTTACTTATCTATTTCTTATCTATCACTTCTACCTTCTTTATTTGCTCGTTACGTTCTAATTTTTGATTCAATAACGGGGCTATTTGTTTTGTTCTGTCGTTTCTGTGAATCAAAATATTAATAAGTTAAAAGGGAACATCAAATGCCTGAACAGATCTTCATAAACTATAACTAAGAACCTTCTCATTCACGTCAGTTTTCAAAGACAAGTTTGGATATACGGAACTAGACAAACACTAATGTCAAATTGATTACAGATTAATTTTGTCGAGAAGGAAATGAGAGGATGGTCATCATGCGCATGAACAGATCTTCATAAAGTATACCCAAGAACCTCCCCGCTCAGCTTTCAAATAAAAAAAACAGCATCAAAATCGGTCCATTTGTTTAGGAGCTACGATTCCACAAACAGCCAAATATATGGACAGACGGACAGACTGAAACGCAATAAAGTAAAGAATTTAGAGAAACGTTTTAGACAAAACTTGTTGCAAATTTAATGTTGTCTAAGAATATTTTTTAAATTTGCGAAAATTTCGCATGGCGTTATAACAAATTGATATTTACTTCACGGGTTTAACAGCGGGTTATTTTGAAAGAAAGCTGAATATTTGACAGGTTAATACTCAGAACCTAGATGAAATAGACAAAAGTGTTTTAAATAAAAGGTATAGAAAATTTAATTCTTAATAAAAGTTGTTTTTACCAATTTTCTGCAATATTATTTTGTATGCAAAAAAATTGCAAAAAACCGAGTGAAGATTCAATTTGGGCCAAGTCAACTTTAAGGGATGATATCAGGAGAAGTGAACAAGTTAGTCAAAAACTCTTTAGACAAAACTCTTATGCTTTATAACAATTTACCCCCTTTGGTGTCGTATTAATGAATAAGTCCATAAACAATCCAGATGTATTATACAATGAAATATAATTAAAGGATGTGGAATATTCTGGTTAAGATATTGAGCGGAACCAATGTTTCTTAGAACGTTCAGCGCCCCCGTGGCAAAAGTTGCCAACTAGTAAAAACGCACAGTGACGGGAACACTATTTGGTCGTTGTCGATGTAATCTAGCTAAACGTAGATTTAAGCTAGATTAGATTAAGTTATGCTAGAGCCAGACAAATCCAGACTGAGGGGCCGAGACTTAAAATTAAGTCAATTTTAATAGAGGCCAGAAAATGTTCACCACGTCTATGTTTTTTGTTTAGTGACGCGAGTTGTTGCCATAGTACCAACAAACAGAAATCATTTAATAATGAAACTCCATTTGATTTACATTGGACTTTTACGCACGATTTTTATACTTTTATACACGATTATAATAATGGTCCTTTACATACAACATATTTAAAATACAATAATTGGAGACAAAATTCCTTTTTGATATATTTAATATCCATCCATACCTTTGTGGTTGAAAAACTTTGATAAGAAAATAATAAAAGTTAGAAAATCCATGCCTGGGTCACACAAATTACTGTGCCGTGCAGTGTCTGACCTGCGGGTCATAGGTTAGGTTAGGTTTTACATCCCTATATAGGTTAGGTTAGGTTTTATGTCCCTGATCTAGACTAGACTTTTAATAATCTAATCTGGGTGAGTAGACTAGACTTGGTCTTCAAGGTTTCATCTAGACTTGAGATTTAATAATCTAACCTGAGTGAGTAGACTTGGCTTTATCTTTAAGGTTTCATCTAGACAAGAGTGTTAATAATCAAATCTGAGTGAGTAGAGCAGACTTGGTCTTCAAGGTTTCATCTAGACTTGAAATTTAATAATCTAACCTGAGTGAGTAGAGTAGGCTTTATCTTTAAGGTTTCATCTAGACAAGAGTGTTAATAATCAAATCTGACTGAGTAGAGCAGACTTGGTCTTCAAGGTTTCATCTAAACTAGACTTTTAATAATCTAATCTGAGTGAGTGTTCTCCTCGGTGGTGTTGTCTGTCTAGTCTTGTCTGTCTAGTCTTGTCTGTCTAGTCTTGTCTGTCTAGTCTTGTCTGTCTAGTCTTGTCTGTCTAGTCTTGTCTGTCTAGTCTTGTCTGTCTAGTCTTGTCTGTCTAGTCTTGTCTGTCTAGTCTTGTCTGTCTAGTCTTGTCTGTCTAGCCTTGTCTGTCTAGTCTTGTCTGTCTAGTCTTGTCTGTCTAGTCTTGTCTGTCTAGTCTTGTCTGTCTAGTCTTGTCTGTCTAGTCTTGTCTGTCTAGTCTTGTCTGTCTAGTCTTGTCTGTCTAGTCTTGTTTGTCTAGTCTTGTCTGTCTAGTCTTGTCTGTCTAGTCTTGTCTGTCTAGTCTTGTCTGTCTAGTCTTGTCTGTCTAGTCTTGTCTGTCTAGTCTTGTCTGTCTAGTCTTGTCTGTCTAGTCTTGTCTGTCTAGTCTTGTCTGTCTAGTCTTGTCTGTCTAGTCTTGTCTGTCTAGTCTTGTCTGTCTAGTCTTGTCTGTCTAGTCTTGTCTGTCTAGTCTTGTCTGTCTAGTCTTGTCTGTCTAGTCTTGTCTGTCTAGTCTTGTCTGTCTAGTCTTGTCTGTCTAGTCTTGTCTGTCTAGTCTTGTCTGTCTAGTCTTGTCTGTCTAGTCTTGTCTGTCTAGTCTTGTCTGTCTAGTCTTGTCTGTCTAGTCTTGTCTGTCTAGTCTTGTCTGTCTAGTCTTGTCTGTCTAGTCTTGTCTGTCTAGTCTTGTCTGTCTAGTCTTGTCTGTCTAGTCTTGTCTGTCTAGTCTTGTCTGTCTAGTCTTGTCTGTCTAGTCTTGTCTGTCTAGTCTTGTCTGTCTAGTCTTGTCTGTCTAGTCTTGTCTGTCTAGTCTTGTCTGTCTAGTCTTGTCTGTCTAGTCTTGTCTGTCTAGTCTTGTCTGTCTAGTCTTGTCTGTCTAGTCTTGTCTGTCTAGTCTTGTCTGTCTAGTCTTGTCTGTCTAGTCTTGTCTGTCTAGTCTTGTCTGTCTAGTCTTGTCTGTCTAGTCTTGTCTGTCTAGTCTTGTCTGTCTAGTCTTGTCTGTCTAGTCTTGTCTGTCTAGTCTTGTCTGTCTAGTCTTGTCTGTCTAGTCTTGTCTGTCTAGTCTTGTCTGTCTAGTCTTGTCTGTCTAGTCTTGTCTGTCTAGTCTTGTCTGTCTAGTCTTGTCTGTCTAGTCTTGTCTGTCTAGTCTTGTCTGTCTAGTCTTGTCTGTCTAGTCTTGTCTGTCTAGTCTTGTCTGTCTAGTCTTGTCTGTCTAGTCTTGTCTGTCTAGTCTTGTCTGTCTAGTCTTGTCTGTCTAGTCTTGTCTGTCTAGTCTTGTCTGTCTAGTCTTGTCTGTCTAGTCTTGTCTGTCTAGTCTTGTCTGTCTAGTCTTGTCTGTCTAGTCTTGTCTGTCTAGTCTTGTCTGTCTAGTCTTGTCTGTCTAGCCTTGTCTGTCTAGTCTTGTCTGTCTAGTCTTGTCTGTCTAGTCTTGTCTGTCTAGTCTTGTCTGTCTAGTCTTGTCTGTCTAGTCTTGTCTGTCTAGTCTTGTCTGTCTAGTCTTGTCTGTCTAGTCTTGTCTGTCTAGTCTTGTCTGTCTAGTCTTGTCTGTCTAGTCTTGTCTGTCTAGTCTTGTCTGTCTAGTCTTGTCTGTCTAGTCTTGTCTGTCTAGTCTTGTCTGTCTAGTCTTGTCTGTCTAGTCTTGTCTGTCTAGTCTTGTCTGTCTAGTCTTGTCTGTCTAGTCTTGTCTGTCTAGTCTTGTCTGTCTAGTCTTGTCTGTCTAGTCTTGTCTGTCTAGTCTTGTCTGTCTAGTCTTGTCTGTCTAGTCTTGTCTGTCTAGTCTTGTCTGTCTAGTCTTGTCTGTCTAGTCTTGTCTGTCTAGTCTTGTCTGTCTAGTCTTGTCTGTCTAGTCTTGTCTGTCTAGTCTTGTCTGTCTAGTCTTGTCTGTCTAGTCTTGTCTGTCTAGTCTTGTCTGTCTAGTCTTGTCTGTCTAGTCTTGTCTGTCTAGTCTTGTCTGTCTAGTCTTGTCTGTCTAGTCTTGTCTGTCTAGTCTTGTCTGTCTAGTCTTGTCTGTCTAGTCTTGTCTGTCTAGTCTTGTCTGTCTAGTCTTGTCTGTCTAGTCTTGTCTGTCTAGTCTTGTCTGTCTAGTCTTGTCTGTCTAGTCTTGTCTGTCTAGTCTTGTCTGTCTAGTCTTGTCTGTCTAGTCTTGTCTGTCTAGTCTTGTCTGTCTAGTCTTGTCTGTCTAGTCTTGTCTGTCTAGTCTTGTCTGTCTAGTCTTGTCTGTCTAGTCTTGTCTGTCTAGTCTTGTCTGTCTAGTCTTGTCTGTCTAGTCTTGTCTGTCTAGTCTTGTCTGTCTAGTCTTGTCTGTCTAGTCTTGTCTGTCTAGTCTTGTCTGTCTAGTCTTGTCTGTCTAGTCTTGTCTGTCTAGTCTTGTCTGTCTAGTCTTGTCTGTCTAGTCTTGTCTGTCTAGTCTTGTCTGTCTAGTCTTGTCTGTCTAGTCTTGTCTGTCTAGTCTTGTCTGTCTAGTCTTGTCTGTCTAGTCTTGTCTGTCTAGTCTTGTCTGTCTAGTCTTGTCTGTCTAGTCTTGTCTGTCTAGTCTTGTCTGTCTAGTCTTGTCTGTCTAGTCTTGTCTGTCTAGTCTTGTCTGTCTAGTCTTGTCTGTCTAGTCTTGTCTGTCTAGTCTTGTCTGTCTAGTCTTGTCTGTCTAGTCTTGTCTGTCTAGTCTTGTCTGTCTAGTCTTGTCTGTCTAGTCTTGTCTGTCTAGTCTTGTCTGTCTAGTCTTGTCTGTCTAGTCTTGTCTGTCTAGTCTTGTCTGTCTAGTCTTGTCTGTCTAGTCTTGTCTGTCTAGTCTTGTCTGTCTAGTCTTGTCTGTCTAGTCTTGTCTGTCTAGTCTTGTCTGTCTAGTCTTGTCTGTCTAGTCTTGTCTGTCTAGTCTTGTCTGTCTAGTCTTGTCTGTCTAGTCTTGTCTGTCTAGTCTTGTCTGTCTAGTCTTGTCTGTCTAGTCTTGTCTGTCTAGTCTTGTCTGTCTAGTCTTGTCTGTCTAGTCTTGTCTGTCTAGTCTTGTCTGTCTAGTCTTGTCTGTCTAGTCTTGTCTGTCTAGTCTTGTCTGTCTAGTCTTGTCTGTCTAGTCTTGTCTGTCTAGTCTTGTCTGTCTAGTCTTGTCTGTCTAGTCTTGTCTGTCTAGTCTTGTCTGTCTAGTCTTGTCTGTCTAGTCTTGTCTGTCTAGTCTTGTCTGTCTAGTCTTGTCTGTCTAGTCTTGTCTGTCTAGTCTTGTCTGTCTAGTCTTGTCTGTCTAGTCTTGTCTGTCTAGTCTTGTCTGTCTAGTCTTGTCTGTCTAGTCTTGTCTGTCTAGTCTTGTCTGTCTAGTCTTGTCTGTCTAGTCTTGTCTGTCTAGTCATGTCTGTCTAGTCTTGTCTGTCTAGTCTTGTCTGTCTAGTCTTGTCTGTCTAGTCTTGTCTGTCTAGTTTTGTCTGTTTAGTCTTGTCTGTCTAGTCTTGTCTGTCTAGTCTAGTCTGTCTAGTCTTGTCTGTCTATTCTTGTCTGTCTAGTCTTGTCTGTCTAGTCTTGTCTGTCTAGTCTTGTCTGTCTAGTCTTGTCTGTCTAGTCTTGTCTGTCTAGTCTTGTTTGTCTAGTCTTGTCTGTCTAGTCTTGTCTGTCTAGTCTTGTCTGTCTAGTCTTGTCTGTCTAGTCTTGTCTGTCTAGTCTTGTCTGTCTAGTCTTGTCTGTCTAGTCTTGTCTGTCTAGTCTTGTCTGTCTAGTCTTGTCTGTCTAGTCTTGTCTGTCTAGTCTTGTCTGTCTAGTCTTGTCTCTCTAGTCTTGTCTGTCTAGTCTTGTCTGTCTAGTCTTGTCTGTCTAGTCTTGTCTGTCTAGTCTTGCCTCTCTAGTCTTGTCCGTCCAATCTTCTCTGTCTTATTCTCTTATCTGAGTGTGTAAAGTAAACTTCGTCCTCAAGGTTTCATCAAGACTAGACTTTTAATAATCTAATCTGAGTATATAGACTTGTCTTGTCTATCTAGTCTTGCCTCTCTTGTCTTGTCCGTCCAATCTTCTCTGTCTAGTTTTATCTGTCTAGTCTTATCCCTTTAGTTGTACGTGTCCAGTCTCTCTAGCCTTAGTTATTTATGGATTGATCGTACATTAAGAAATTTGTGTTTGAAAGAAATCGAATAAAAAGAAAACTTACGCTTAGTTTGATGGAACAGAAAAAAAGTTTCTTAATTCGTAATAGATGATGATTCCGTCCGAAACTTTTCCGTCTTTATTTTCGCCGTAAAAGCCTCAGTTTCGCCTCGGAGTTCCGACCGAAAAAAAGGAAACTTGTCCGAGTGGCGAAACAAATGGCCTAGAGAAAATCCTCGAGGCTGAGTTATAAACAAATAGGTCCATCGGTGCGATTTTATTGAGAGATCGTGATAAATTTAGGGGAAAATTATGATCGGGAACAATGCGTCCGGCAAGAAATATTAATTGTTATTGCGAGGGGTTGCGTGCGAGGGAATGATTTTCGCAAGAATACGCAGAAATCGGGCATTGTGTTTGTGAACGCAGGACAGACGGAGCGTCGGTCGGCCTAATAGCTTCGCCGTTTCCGGTTTTCCGACCGGAAGCCCAGATTATTTTCCCTCTCTACCCAAAATCAATAACAAAAACTATTTTCAATGAAATTCAGCTTCAAAATTGAAATCGAAATGAACTAGCCGAGATTTTTTTGCCTGAAATCAATTGAAAAATTGTTTCAAAATCAAAATTTGATCTTTTTTAAAAGATTTGCAGCAGTCGACAAAGTTATAATCATGAACTTATTAGCTAACAACAATGCTGTTGGCTAATAAGTTCACGATCGAATCGGTCACGACACGAAGAAAAAGAAAAATATTCACGCAAAAATAACAAACATTTAATAAACACCAGCATTTCCTGCATCAACCGGAAAACGAACCTCTTCCCTCGCGGCATTAAGCCTTCCTCCAAAAATCAATAAATCCATTTGGAAGCGAAAAAAAAACTTCCTTTCTTCTCGTCGAGACTGGACAGGGATTTGACGGAGGTGACGCTGGTAAATTCTGGTGGTAAAGACATGACATCAGACCGAGCTGCTACCTGAGGATTAAGAGATGCCGCGATAGGCTGACACGTGATCGACACGGCGATAAGACGTAATTAGTCTAGATACAATCTTTCCATTTCCATCCGCTGACTCGCCCGCCTTTCCTACAGTCAATATATTCACACTAAATATTACATGACTTACATTCGAACAATAAGAATCACATCTATATAGTCTATCACATCTATAGTCTACATTTAGTTTCCAAATCTATTATACAGAAGTTGGGACTTTAACTTAACAAAGACAGTTAGAAGTTTAACTTAACAAAGAAATCATAAAATTAAGAGAAGATTAGACAAAGAGTATTAAGCAAGTATATTAATTGTTATCAGTTAATATATTTTGTGCAGTGTTATCAGAGCGTTACAGATGTATTGTTTCAAGCAAGCAAATATGTTCGTACTCTGGTTTAATGCTATTTAAACAGGTTTGGAGTGGCGTTTGCAGGTTTTTCGTGTTGTCGATAATAAATGCGTTGTTTATAGGGAGAGAGAGGCGGGCAAATTGTGAACAGATTGACAGATCCTTTATCTGCGCTAGTTTATAAATATTTGATTTCTGGTGTTTGCGTAATAACCAATATGTTGCCGTGAAATTCACGGAACAATGGAAACTATTAATTTGTTAAAGCAAAAAATTCTGGAAAAGTTTTGAGTTTGATAGGAGCTATAATGGATCCTTGAGGAATCGCAATGTGGAAAATGTCTTCATATTATTTTAACTGTGATTTCGTAAGAAATCGATTCAGCGTTCCAAAATTAGTCGGAAAACGTATATAATATTCCCTAAGAAGCAGTCAGTTAAGAAATACCATCGACACGGGGAGTGTCGAAAATTAATTTTTCAAAATTGGGTTGCAGCAAAATTTAAAAACGTTTCTGAAAGCATTTTTGCTGCTGATTCCAGATATGCAAATTGTACGTGGTCTGTTAGGAAAGTATCCGACCTTTTTTTTATTTTGAAAACCTGATGGATTTGAATCAAGCGCGCTTGCATGAGCCAACCTTGAACCTTCGTGCGCATGCGTGAATTTTTCCCGCCTGTAGATAGCGTCAGTTACTCGTCGAGCAATGTTCGAGTGACGTAGTGTGCAGTGCTCCCCTCGTTTTTTTCAATGCAAGTAAAAATCACCAAAGAGTACTAAAGGGATGTCCGCAAGCGACTGGAGTTGTGGTCATCAGGAAATTGGCGACTCCAGCGGCAATGCTCCAGCACATTCCTCGCGCTTGGTTCACAATATTTTGGTGAAAAACCCCTGCGACTTCTGGTTATTCCCCCAAGTCAAGAGGTCATTGAAGGGAATGCGATTTCGGGACATTATGGCTGCAACGACAGCTGAACTAAAGTCGATTCCGAAAGAGGCTTTTTCGGAATGCTTCCAACAATGTCGGCACCGCTGGGAGAAGTGTGTGGAGTCTACTTTGAGGGTGATTAGGTTTCCAACGCTCCAGGTATGCCAGTTTTTTTTTACCGGCTAAAGGTCGGATACTTTTCTAACAGTATTTCGTTAGCTCTTTCCGTTCACTATCGCCTGCAAGAAATTTTTAAGAAATTTCGGCGCCCGAAACACTACTACTCTACCCCAACCTAACCTTCAGCAAAACGAATCGACAAACAAACCCAGATAACTCAAGAACTAGACTAGCTACAACATTCTAATTTTCGACAGCTCCCAGATAATTTAATAACGAATTCAACAAGACTAATTCAGATAACCCAGATAACAATCCATATTATTAATGAATCCATAATTCAGATAACTTCCAGAGCGATTCAACAAACGTTTCCTGAACGAATCAAACCTAGATAATTCAAGAACCAGACTAGCTACGACATTCTAGTTTTCGATAGGATCTAGATAATTTGATACCGAATCAAACAAGACTAATCTATATAACCTACCTAGATAACTCCCAGAGCAAATTGACGAAAAACAAAACGCGAATAAATCGAATCTAACTAGAAGCGAAACCTAGTTTCCGTTGAAATAAGCCATCTATGTCTTGTTAGCGATTGCATTAAAAGTTTATGTGTGAGTGTTTGAGTTACCTGGGGCAGGGTAGGATCGTTTCGAAACAGAAACTGAATCATCTCGAACAATTTTAAATGCGCCGGCTGAATGCTAATCGCTGCAGAAACTGCGACCGCGTTTCCGAAACCGCTCGAGTCATAGCTCGAAAATGATGTGAGATAGTTGCGGCGGCGTGGACGATAGCCTTTTCTGCCGTCGTTTGAAAATTCACCGAATATTTTCAATTTCGGGTCTGATATTAGAAAATCTAGAAGGTTTTGGATTGAAACAACATTGGTATCTGGTAGATAATTTAATAGACTATATCTAGTCCAAATTTGGTGCGGATGTCTCAAACATTTTAGTAGTTATCTGGGAAAATCTAGAGGAGGGATTTTTTTGGGGAGTAGTTGCACTAATTTAGGAATAAAAGCTGAACAGACAGGAATAGATAATTATATCTAGTTTTAGTTTGTAGACTAAGAATGCGATTAAAAACTGCGAATAGTTTCGTTGAGGTAGTTGGACTAGTTTAAAAGTTAAAAGGCAGAGATTTTAGTTATCTAGGCTGTAGGTAGCAATTTGTATTTGGAAAATTAATGTCATAATGTAACATAAAATAATGTAATAACCAATATGTTGCCGTGAAATTCACGGAATAATGGAAACTATTAATTTGTTAAAGCAAAAAATTCTGGAAAACTTTTGAGAGTTTGGAAGGAGCTATAATTGATCCTTGAGGAATCGCAATGTGGAAAATGTCTTCATATTATTCAAACTGTGATTTCGCAAGAAATCGATTCAACGTTCCAAAATTAGTCGGAAAACGTATATAATATTCCCTAAGAAGCAGTCAGTTAAGAAATACCATCGACACGGGGAGTGTCGACAATTAATTTTTCAAAATTGGGTTGCACCAAATTTAAAAACGTTTCTGAAAGCATTTTTGCTGCTGATTCCAGATATGCAAATTGTACCTGGTCTGTTAGAAAAGTATCCGACCTTATTTTTTATTTTGAAAACCTGATGGATTTGAATCAAGCGCGCTTGCATGAGCCAACCTTGAACCTTCGTGCGCATAGATAATTATATCTAGTTTTAGTTTGTAGACTAAGGATGCGATTAAAAACTGCGAATAGTTTCGTTGAGGTAGTTGGACTAGTTTAAAAGTTAAAAGGCAGAGATTTTAGTTATCTAGGCTGTAGATAGCAATTTGTATTTGGAAAATTAATGTCGCATTTTCCATTTTATTTTTTTTTAAATCTGCTTGGTTGCGGAATATTCCAAGGATGTTATCTGGTAGATGATTTAATAGACTATATCTAGTCTAAAATTGGTGTATCTATCCCATCTAGTCTAAGAGTTATCTAAGAAACTAGGAGAGGGATTTTTTTGGGGAGTTGTTGCACTAATTTAGGAATAAAAGCCGAACGGACAGAAGTAGATAATAAAATCTAGTTTTAGTTTGTAGACTAAGGATGCGATTAAAAACTGCGAATAGTTTTGTTGAGGTAGTTGGACTAGTTTAGAAGTTACAAGGCAGAGATGTTAGTTATCTAGGCAGTGGGTAGCAATTTGTATTTGGAAAATTAATGTCGCATTTTCCATTTCAATTTTTAAAAAATCTGCTTGGTTGCGGAAAATTCCAAGGATGCTATCTGGTAGATGATTAAATAGACTATATCTAGTCTAAAATTGGTGTATCTATCCCATCTAGTCTAATAGTTATCTAAGAAACTAGGAGAGGGATTTTTTTTGGGAGTAGTTGCTGTAATTTAGGAATAAAAGCCGAACGGACAGGACTAGATAATAAAATCTAGTTTTAGTTTGTAGACTAAGGATGCGATTAAAAACTGCGAATAGTTTCGTAGAGGTACTTGAACTAGTTTAAAAGTTAAAAGGCAGAGATTTTAGTTATCTAAGCTGTAGGTAGCAATTTGTATTTAGAAAATTAATGTCGCATTTTCCATTTCAATTTTGAAAAAATCTGGTGTGTTGCGGAAAATTCCAATGATGTTATCTGGTAGATAATTTAATAGAGTATATCTAGTCTAAATTTGGTGTGGTTAGCCCATTTAGTCTACTAGTTATCTAAGAAAAACTAAACGATTTTGATTCTCTATTTTGAAACCACATTGACAGTTCTTAACGCTGTTGCCAAAAGGTTTAATATTACAGGTTTAATTTTATCGCGGTAAATTTAAATTTGTTACTTCATTCCAACATTCGTTTTTTTATTTTTAGGAATTCAACAGGAGTTTTTAATTTTCTTATCAGAGGCTTAGAGTTTACCACCGTGTCTTACAATTTGAATTATATTCTTCCTTTGATTACATTCTTGAATAAATATCCGGATGCTGGGTTTCGTCCAGAATACGGGTTCTTTTGAAACTTAGTTTTGCGGACTTTTTACTTGGTGTAACAGTTTTACATTTTACGTTAAAGTGGCAACGTCGAGATGATTGCATGCGCACACTTTTTGTCACCTGATCAGAAATTTACCAGACGTTACGTCGAATGTTAATTTTTAGGACTACAAAAACACGAATATTTATTGAACCAGGCAACGTAGAAGCTTCATTTTTGCTTTCCGATCTTAGTTAAATAGTGCCAAAGACGATTAACAACATTTACACCAGGTAAAAAGTCCGCAACACTAAGTTTCAGAAAACCCGTATTCTGGACCAATCCCTTTTTTTTAATTAAAATTTTTTATTTAAAAAAAAATTATATATTTTTGATCCGAGTGAATACTCGGATCATTTATTAAAATGTAGTGAAAATTCTCACATGAATTGGTCAAATTAGTTTTTAGGCTTAATATAGATTTTAAAGTTTAATGTTCAACTGCGCTTTTTTTCAGTTGTCCATATTTTATTGATACTAGAAAAACACTTTTTGTTGCTGCATTTGTCAAGGGAGAGCAAATTCTACAATTTTCAAAATATTTTGATAAGAAATATTATTCTGTTTAAAATGAAGCAATCCCATAAAATCTGCTTTTTTGTGGTCGCTTTAATCTACACGCTAGGCCAGAGTTAATAAGATTTAGAAATTGTTGATAAAATCAATTAGAAGACCGGATCCGACGATTTGAGAACAAAATTTCGAGTCACATCGAATCGTTTTGACAATTTGTGATGTTGTGAACTGCAAGTGTAGTACATAGTTTTAATCTGCATTGAAGTTGGAATCACCTGTAAAACTATTCTAGTCTGTCAAAACTTTTGAACGGCTGAACACAGAGACTTCTAGTCTTCACCAATCGATTCTCTCTCTCCAATGGCACTACAGCCCGAAGCGAGCCCTGGCCTCCACCAAACGTTGTCTCCAGCGTTCCCTTTCCTCTGCCGCCGCCCGCCAGTTCCGCACCCCCAGCATCTCTCTCGCATCCCTTTTCACACTTTCCTCCCATCTCGCCCTTGGCCTGCCCGCTTTCCCTTCCGGCACTCCGAGTATTTGTCTCGGCACTGCTGTTGGAGCCATCCGGCACACATGTCCCGCCCGTCTTAGCCTGCTTAGTTTTATGTGGGATACCACATCTGGGCTTTTGTATAACTGATATAGCTCGAAGTTCTACCTAATTCTCCAGCCCTCTTCGCTGTTAATTGCCCCATAAATTTTCCTCAGGATCTTTCGCTCAAAAATCTCCAGCATCTTTTCCGATTTCTGGGTCAGCGTCCATGCTTCGCTTCCATATGTGAGGATGGGTCGTATGATTGCTTTATATATATTACACTTCGTTTGTCTGCTAGCTAGCTTCGAGTTAAGGATGGATTTAAGAGTGAAGTATGCCCTGTTGGCTTGCATGATTCTATGTTGTACTTCCACCCCTTCGTCGTTCTGATCCGTGACGGTTGATCCCAGATATTTAAAGTTGTTGACGACTTCTACAGTATACTCTCCCATATCCAGATTATTTACTGCGTGTGCTGGCGCTCCCGGTCTTACCATCATTACTTTTGTTTTATCCTTGTTTATTGACAGACCTATCTCCTTGGCTCTCTTCTCCATTTTACCGTAAGCATCTTTCATTGCCGTTAGCGATCTACCGATGATGTTTAGGTCGTCAGCATAGCCCAAAAGTTGCGTGGATTTATTGTAGATGGTACCTTTGCATTCTATCTGAGCTTTCCTTATAGCTTTTTCGAGCGCGATGTTAAATAATATGGGTGATAGACTGTCTCCTTGTCTCAGACCTGTAATGGTTTCAAACTTGTGCGATGTCGTTTTTTGGATACCGACTTGGTTCCAAGTCTTTTTTAACGTACAATTTACCAATTTAATGATCTTTTGTGGTATCTCGAATTCTTCCATTGTCTTCATGAGTGTTCTTCTATCGATAGTATCATACGCTTGTTTAAAGTCTACGAAGACCTGGTATGTGCTGATGTTCATTTCCCATGTCTTTTCTAGTATTTGTCTGAGGGTAAACATTTGATCAGTCGTCGACTTTCCTTTCCGGAAACCTGTCTGATACTGTCCTATAATGCTCTCTGCGTACGGTTGGAGTCTTCGTCCGATTATCCATGACAGCACCTTGTAGGCCGTGTTAAGAAGAGTTATACCACGATAGTTCTTGCACTCCAGTTTGTTTCCTTTCTTGTAGATAGGGCATATCTTCCCCTCCCGCCATTCCTCGGGTATCTCTTCTGTCCTCCAGATTCTTCCTATCAGCTGGTGTAAAGCACAGTTCAGAGCGTCTCCTCCCATTTTGATCATTTCAGATGTTATCATGTCCGGTCCCGGTGCTTTGTGGTTCTTTAGTGCCTTTATCGCCTCGCATATTTCTCTTTGTGATGGTTCGTTATCTTCTCTCAGATCTCTTACTTCTGGTGTGTGAATTGGGTCGTCTTCAGCTGTTTGTCCGGTTAATGTTTGTCCGGTTAATTCCACTCGTAGTGAGGTATTCAGGAGTTCGTTAAAATATTCCGCCCATCTACCTACCACTTTACTTTCTTCAGCCAGTAAGGTGCCCTCTTTACTGTTGATTATTGTTGTTCTGGGCTGAAATCCATTTCGCAGGTTGTTCACTATCTTGTAGCATTCTCTAATTTCGTGTTTCTCTTGGTGGTGCCCTATCTGTGCCACCTGGTCGTTAAAATGGGCCCGTTTCTTCTTCCGAAATAATTTGGATGCTTTCTTTCCTTGTTGTATTCAGCATGTTTGGCTCTCGTGGGTCTCTGCAAATTCTCTGCCCTAGCTTTCTGTTGTTTCTCGCGTGCTTCTTCACACTCTGCATTGTACCATTGTTTTCGTTTTTTCCTATGGACTTTCCCGAGCGCCTCCTCTGCCGATTCCTTAATCCCCTTTGCAATTTCCGTCCATTGTTCTTCAATAATATGATTTTCCGTCAACACTCCTAGTTTTTCGGCGATCTTTTCTTCGTACCGTTGCCTTACCCTGGTTAAGTTCAGTTTTTCCACATCCCATTTTTCTATTCCGCTGTTTGCTGGCTTTTTCGAGTTTGCTAGCCTTTGTTTTAATTTAATCCTCACCAGGTAATGGTCCGAGTTGCAGTCTGTCCCTTTGCAGCTTCTGACGTCCTGTATGCTGGACATAAATCTTGTGTTTATTAAGACATGGTCTATTTGATTGAGTGTCCTTCCGTCTGGTGATCTCCATGTCATCTTGTGGATGTCTTTATGTGGGAATAGCGTACTGCTGACTACAAGGTTCCTAGATGCTGCTAGGTCCACTAGTCTCTGTCCATTGTCGTTAGTATTTTCGTGTAGGCTGTGTTTTCCAATCGTGGGTCTGTATACGTCTTCTTTCCCTATCTTAGCATTGAAATCCCCCAAGATCATCTTCACGTCGTTGTTGTGTGTCGAATCGAATAGCCTTTCTAGTTTTGCGTAGAAGATCTCTTTTTCGTCGTCTGTTTTCTCTTCGCTCGGTGCATGTACGTTAATTATTGACAGATTGAAGAGCTTCATTCTTATTCGGATCATGCAGAGTCTGTCATCTACTGCTTGGAAGTCCATAATATCCTTCCCTACACTTTTCTTGAGTATGAAGCCTGTTCCTAACTTGTGCGCCTTCCCATTATTACTGCTTTCACATATCCTATATTTTCCTATATCCATGATGCCGCTATCGCTCCAGTTGGTCTCCTGTAGTGCCACTATGTCGAGTTTGTATCTCTCCATTTCGTTTGTTAAGGCTTTTAGTGCACCTATCTGGTAGAGACTCCATGTTCCCATCGTAATTTCTTTCGCTTTCCTTGTGCATTGCTGTGGTCGTTGCCGAGTAGTCAGTCCAGTCCGAGGCACGTTTGGTGGTTTTGTAACGGTTTCTTTTTTTTCTATGGATGAGTTGTTGGCCCATCGCAAAACCCCCTTTTCGGAGGACCATTTCACCCGCTCTCGTTGGCCCTGACCGCGCTTTCCATACGGATTGGTTACCGCATCTCCAGTTAGGTTGCTCAGGTTACCAGGGTTCACCACGTGGAGGTGAGAGTCGGACTTGGGTAGGAGAGGCTATGCTCCAATCTCTTCCTGTGCGATTGTCGTGCGGTTGCGCATGCACTACCCTTTGAACCCCCACCAATCGATTCAGCGTCCCCAAATTAGTCTGAAAATGTATTCCCAGTCAATTTGGATAAATTTGGAAAAAGTTTCGGGCAAAAATCCGAAAGAACGCTGCTTTGCTTAAGTTATCAAAATTAGTCGGAGAACGTATATAATATTCCCTAGGAATCATTCAGTTGAAAAATACCATTGACACGAGGAGTCTAAACCGCGGAAACGACGAAATGCGAGAATATGAATCTTGTCAAAATCGTTATTTTTTTGACTTGCAGCAAAATTTTAAAACGTTACTGAAAGCATTTTTGCTGCTGATTACAGATATGCAAATTGTATTTCGCTAGCTCTTTCCGTTCACTATCGCCTGCAAGAATTGAAGAGATTTTGAAGAAATTTCGGCGCTCGAGTAGAGATCTCGGAAAGTCATGAATCAGAAACTGTCTTGATCGACCAAGGAACAAATTTCCTAGGTCACGTTTTTAAGCATTATTCATGTAAACAGTTTCCATCCCCAAACTAATATCCGTTTAGAAAGAACGCACCGTATTTTAGTTGAGTATCTTCGTTGTTTTATTAAGCGGGATTTGAATGATTGGGATAAATTCAGGGTAGCGGGTAGATACTCATCTATATAGGTTGCAGGTCTACTTCAGGGTCGCGCCCCTGCCCACGCGAGCCTTGGTTTATCTCCCACGCGGGGAAACCATTGTCCCAACCCTACACTCCTTTCCAAACCCGTCATTTTCTACCTGATATCCCAAAAACTCATCTCTTCCCATCCTTACCTTGGAAGTAAACCCTTTTAAATCCTAGAGGAAAGCAAAGGGAAACTACCTCTTGTACCTTCCCAAGAAAATCTTATGGATTGTCTCATGGTCAAAGATATCCGGAGTTTAAATATTACCTCAATCGGATCTCCGGGAGGGAATGCAATAGAAAGGTCTGAAGATATGAACAAGCAGATTACATCAACAAAGATGAATCTCCGAAAACGCATCTCAATTGCCACTTGGAACGTTCAGGGACTCGTTACACATCCTGGAAAACTAGACATCATCGAACGTGAAGTGACAAACATCAATATAGTAGGTATATGCGAAACTCACTGTTCTGGTAGTGGACATTTCACCTCCAAAAGTGGCAACACAATATACTTTTTGGCCTCCTGAATTGTAAAGCTAGCATTGACATCGTGTATACATCAAGCGAAACTAGAATTTTACGCACTATGTTGCACAGTCCGGCTACATTGCGGTAAAGTCACTTTTCCGCATTGTAGCCGTACCTTCCCGCATTGTGCCATATAAAGTAATTTCCAATATTGTAAATAATCTAAATAGTTGGGAAAGATGATTCGTTCTGGACCCTCCACCTCCACTTCCGGCCCCCACCATGCTCCCACTTCCGGTCCCCACCCCACTTCCGGTTCCCACCCCACTTCCGGTTTCCACCTCCACTTCCTGTTCCCATGTCCACACTTCCGGTTCCCACACTCAATGTAGCAATGTAGCAAACTCTTAAAACTACTATGATCGATACTAAAGAGAAAGTAATTCAACAAAGTACCAACGATGGTAAAAACAAACAGTGGATGACTGACGAAACTTACGAATGACGAATGCAGTAAAGAAAAGAAAGATGCTCAGAAGAGCAGGCATACGGGAAAATGAACAGATGAACAGAGAACAGATTCAACGACTGAGCAGACGGGACAAAAACCAACACTTACAAAAAATCTGCCTTGACATTGAAAGATTACACAACACCAATGAAACACTAGACCTCTTCCGAACAATCAAGGAAATTACCAGAGAATTTAAACCAAAAACATGGAAAATAGAAGATCATAATGGCAAAACTATTACTGAAATAGAGGGAGTTCTTGAGGTATGGCAGTTATATTGCAGAAAGCTCTACGAGAATGAAGACCCTGAACAAGAAAACGAACTACCATCCATGAATGAGGTGGAACAAGAGCCTGACATTTTGAGGGATGAAGTAGAGCAAGCCATTCATTATTTGAAAAACAATAAATGCACAGGTGGTGGCACTATAAGCGCAGAAATGTTAAAACTCCTACATGAAGTAGGCATCACAATTCTGTGGAAGATATGCAACCACATATGAAAAACCGGACAATGGCCAAAGGATTGGTGCACATCGAACTTCATTCCATTGCACAAAAAAGGCTCCAGTCAAAAATGTAACAACTACAGAACCATTGCACTTATCTCACATCCAAGCAAAGTTATGCTCAGAATTCTCTTTCAGCGCCTCAGAAGCTTTTTGGATTGGTAGATCCCACAGGAACAGGCAGGATTTGTCAGTGGCAAGAGCACAAGAGAACAAATCTCTAATGTTCGACAAATTATCGGCAAGAATTTGCAAAACCATCATATCTCGGTTTCCTAGAATACAGCAAAGCTTTTGACTGTGTTAGCTGGCAAAAGCTTTGGAGAGCTCTCTTAGAGATGGGAACCCCTGAACATCTGGTGCTCCTATTAAAACATCTATATGAAAACAGCAGTGCAAAAGTCAGACTGGAGAACAAAACCTCCCCAACCTTCAGCATATAACGAGGCGCAAGACAAGGGTATATTTTGTCTCTTTTGCTATTCAACATTTATGGTGAATACATTATCAGGAAGACTTTGGACGGTTGGGAGGGTGGCATAAATATAGGTGGCAGAAAAATAAATAACCTTCGTTATGCCGATGACACCACCCTTACAACAAAGAACGAGCAGGAAATGGCTGAATTTATTGAAAGAGTGGAAGGAGTAAGCCTGGACTCTGGGTTAAAACTAAATCGGCAAAAAACTAAGTTAATGGTAACAGATGGCACCAACAGAATAAACACCATAAACGATATAGAAATGGTAGAAGAAATTAATTATCTGGGTGCTAACATAAACAGAGACGGAATTTTATCTATCGAAATCAAAAGGAGAATCGCTCTTGGCAAAACTGCCATGACAAAGCTGCATAAAATCTGGAAGGACAAGCAAATAACAACTAAAATAAAACGCAAACTTGTACGCCAATAGCATTATATGGGGCAGAAACCTGGACCTTGAAGACTACAGACATTGCTAAACTGGACAGCTTTGAAATGTGGGTCTGGAGAAGGCTTTTAAGAATCCTTTGGACTGCTCACAGAACCAACGTATCAATATTAGAAGAACTGCAAATTAATCTAAGACTGTCGAATTCTCAAGTTTTTTGGACATGTGAGCAGGAGAAAGGATGACAATTTCGAAAAGCTTGTGATACAGGGAAAAATCGAAGGCACGAGACCTAGGAGGCGATCTCCGAAGCTCTGGATGGACCAAATGATGCACTTACAGAAAATTCACTGCAGGGTAACATGAGGTGCATTACAGACAGAGATAAATGGAAAGAAATCACAATCACCATAACATGAATGATATACATAAGATCACGACACTTCAACCAATGAAGTAAACGACTAGGGAGAGAGAGATCTTCGTTGTTTTATTAAGCGAGATTTGAATGATTGGGATAAATTCATACCATACACAGTATTTACGTATAATACCACTCCCCATACTTCAACAGGTTTTTCCCCACTTGAACTAATATATGGTCATAAGGCAAATCTTCCAAATCGAAAATTAAAAAAAAATCATTGAAAAAATCACCCGAATTATGCTACAATTATGAAAATTATTATTCTGAAATGAAATTACCTTTTTTGCAACATGCTCATGAAATTGCAAAAATATCTGGTCATGCTTCTTCTTCTTTAATCCATAGCCGGCGCATGGAGAGGTAGTCGACCTCGTAGCCAGTACGCTGCTGTTGGTGCCGCTAGATTCCGTGCTCCATTCACTATACGCTTCCATGCTAATCGATCAGTTGCAACGGTTCTTGCCTCAGCTGTTGTTATTCGCTGGTTTTTTAAATCGTTCTCTACGTGTTTCAACCATGTGGTCTTCGGTGCTTGTTTTTGTGTTCTCCAATCGAGAGGTCGTTTTTTCCATAGGAGTTTGTGCGGTACTCGATTGTCGCCCATCCTACAGATGTGGCCGAACCATCGTAATCGGCGTTTTTGAATTTCCTCAACAATCGGTGTCTGTTGGTCGCACCTTTCTCTGATTGTCTCATTTCGGAGGTGATTGAGGAGTGAGACGCAGAGAATCTGTCTCAGGCATCGCATTTGGAAGGCCTCGAGCTTGTTAAGGTCTGGTTTGAGTAATGCCCATGTTTCCGATCCATAAAGAAGAATTGGGAGGATCAGCGTCCGGTATAGGCGTATTTTGGTTTTGATGGTAATATTCGTCCGCTTCCATATGCACCACTTGAGTGAAGCAAACGTTGCTGTTGCCTGGCCTATCCGGCTGTAAACTTCGGCTGTCGAAGCTACTTTCTTCTCCACAACCAGTGATCCCAAATATTTGAACTGTGGTACCTGCTCGATTGTGGTTCCATCGAGGTAAACTCTGGCTTCAGATCCATCCGTTGTAAGCACTTTGGTCTTATCCGCATTGATTCTCAGTCCGTATGACTGGGCAATGCGGGAAATGTCATACAAGGTGTCTGTTGCTTCGGCATCTGTGTTGGCGAAAACCGCACTGTCATCGGCGAACATCAGATCGGTTAGGAAGTTTTTGTCATCATATCGAACTCCGCGTCGCCCATCAAACGCTTTTCGCATAATCGTGTCGATCACAATGTTAAAAAGGAGCGGCGTGGCCACGTCTCCTTGCCGGACTCCGGTTCGAATCGGGAATTCCTCAGACATGTCGTTTCGGATACGAACATTGCTGGTTGAGCCGTCGTACGATGCTTGAAGAAGTTGAATGATTTTCAGTGGCACGTGTTAGATCTTCAGGGCTTCCCACAAGCTTGTCCAATCGATGCAATCAAAAGCAGATTTGAAATCGATGAAGACGATGACAGTTCGTTTGCCACATCGAATTCTTTCTTCCATTAGCTGACGGAGAGCAAATATCTGATCGATGCATCCTCGATGTGGTCGAAATCCAGCTTGTTCTTCCCGGCTTGTTTGCTCTCGATGTTTATGTAGTCTTGATTGTATGATTTTCATAAATACTTTGCCGACGATCGAGAGGAGGCTAATACCACGGTAATTCTTGCATTCCCGACTGTCGCCTTTCTTCAAAATAGGCACAACAATCGCTTTCTTCCACACGGATGGAACACAATCTGAATGCCATATATGCACTGTGAGAACGTAAAGTTGATGTGATAAGACGTCTCCCCCGGCTTTGATCCTGGTCATGCTTGGTTTTGTCTGGTCTTATCTGGTGTTGACTTGTCTTGTCTGACCTTGTCGGGTCTTGTCTGGTCTTGTCTGACCTTGTCTGAGAAATTTCTAGCCTAGAGAAATAACACACGATGACATATAACGTTCGGTAATCCATACAGGAAACAGATCGCGTAAATAATATTTTTCCGCGTTCGGTGTATTTACGCCGTCGATACGTTTCCGGGTGGACCGGAAGGCAGTTTTGATGTTGTATAAATTTTTCGCCTTTCCCGGCTTTCCTCCCGAAAGTATCTTCCCGTCTAAATTCACTTACTACATACACAGATATGCTTTTAGTCTACTCGCCTCCTACTTGCACTGAACATAAGGGGGACCGAAAACACCCTCATTTATATATATATATATATATATATATATATATATATATATATATATATATATATATATATATATATATATATATATAAATATATATATATATATATATATATATTTGTGTGTGTACGCTACAAACTCATATATGTCGACTATTTTATTTCATTCCACTTTATTTATACCTTTCTCTCCTTTCAATTTAAATGTTTTCGACAAGAGAAAGAAAACGAACGTTTCCTCGTCTAGACTCTAGCTATATCTAGTCTTGCTTATTCAGGTTTACTTATCTAGTTCAATCGCTCTTATCTCAGTTATTTAGTTTAATGGATGCGTCCGGTGATGTCTGAATCTAATAAATAATAAGTGCAAATGGTCAAGAGGTTGGAAAATAAGGGTGTTAGTCCGGGTTAGGGTATTAATGTAAACAATGAATTATCTATTTAGGCTAATACCGGACCGCCTGACACCACGATCAGTCTTTGTAATTAACTCCCGCTGCATTATGCGTGACACAGTAAATATATTATCCATCAATCCACCCTTAATCTTCGACAATTATTAATGTTTATTATATAACCAGATACTCTATTTCATATCGCGCATATAATAGCTAAACCTTGTCAGTCTAGTCCAGGGATGGCGAACCTATGACCCGCGGGACAGACACTGACCCACACAGGCTTTTTAAGTGACCCAGGCATTGATTTTCTAACTTCTATTATTTTCATATTAAAGTTTATCAACCACAAAGTATGGATATTAAATATATCAAAGAGAAATTTCTTCTCCAATCATTGTATTTTAAATATTTATTTCATTTATACCTTTTATACCATTTATACCTTATACCATTTATACCATTTTTCGACAAAAGAACTCTTCTCGCACACCAAAATAAAAACAAATATAATATAAGTAAATTATTGTATGTGAAGGACCATTAAGAGCGCATAAGCGCATATTATAAGCGCATAAGAGCGCAAGCGGTCTACAGACCGCCGGATTACTGAACGCGTCGTCCGTTTAACCAACGACCGAATTACCGAGATCATACTGTATACATTTTTTGATTTCGACCTTTATTTTTTGTCCTCCACTTCAAAAGTAGAAGTTGTAAAACAAGATGGAAACTTGAATTTTGTAAAAACCTTAAAAGTGAGAACAAAAGCCTTTGACTTCTATCTTCTTTTGCAAGTGATGCCACTGGCTTAGCGACCCACGAGCTAGTACGGAAAATATAATGAACAAAATTTGACACACTACTCAAAAAGGTTCGCCATCCCTGGTCGACTCTAATCTCTAAATTGAACTTGTACGAATCGACATAAACTTGCAATCTACAAATAAACAATTCAGAAAGCATTCCCCAAATTCTCGAATTTGAATAAAACTCGTTGTGCGCCCCTAAAACTAATACCTCGATAAAAATGCGACATTTAATGAGAGGCCCTTATCGTGTACAACGTTACAAACGTTACAAATTTACATTTATCGCCGACTTCCCATCCGTTAACTAACTAGCCTAGTGCGACTAACTGTCGTTCCCAATCGACACGGCATTGTCTTATTCCCGACTACATGAAAGTGCACGTCCGTCCCGGAACGCATTTCCATGTCTAACTGTCTCGGCCATGATGCATCAACTACAACTGAAACGTTTTAGTCGAACTAGTTCAGTCCGTGCGGAAGTAGAAAAGAAGCTATGATTACAACACTATAATCTTAAAGCTAGCTGATTAACAAACTAGTTTTCAAATTAGTGTTGTAATCAATAAATAGGAATTAGAATAGGAATTAGACAAACTTATCGCTAAGTAGATAAGACCGTTAAGCTTTGAGCGCACTTAAAACTAGTCAATTATTCATTGGCGAGTTAGTGTGGGCACTATAAAAGTCCCCGAATTAGTCTGTTTAGGGCACGGAGTTAAGTTTTAAGATTGAGGAATTAAAATTAGTATTATTGAGGTTTAATATTAGGTGAGGGCTACTATGGACCGGCAGGAATGGAGAAATATGAAAGAGGTCTACATTCAGGAGTGGATGAGAACTGGCTGTTAAGTAGAAGAAGAAGATTAGAGAGGTTAATATTTCTGTCTAGTTTTGATTAATGTTAATTATATCAATGCAGCAAATAGATTGTAGGCCTAGTTTAAACTACTCTGATTTAATTGATTGCAGTTCATTGGCACACCTGTGTACAATGTAGGAATTAGACAAACTTATCGCTAAGTAGATAAGACCGTTAAGCGTTGAGCGCACTTAAAACTAGTCAATTATTCATAGGCGAGTTAGTGTGGGCCCTATAAAAGTCCCCGAATTAGTCCGTTTAGGGCACGGAGTTAATGCAGCAAAAACCATTTTACTTTCAAGCGGGCTAATTGTGGCAACACCTGAGACCGTTCCATGCACACTCACTTCTCCACTGACTAATTAATGAGCTTTAATTTCCAGTGCGGGAACTACGCAGAGACATTTTTCCTGAGTGCAGATGGTTTCGTGTAAGACTAAGAGAAATATGAGACTGTCTATACGCTCTATGTGGACGGGACGTTCAGCTGCCGTTTTAAGTAAACACCTTATTCGATTCTAATTAGATTAAAGTAATATTTATAATAAATTAGAATTAATTAATCTAAAAATTAGATTAAATCAACGTTAATAAATTATACTAGATGGGCATGATTAGAATGCCAAGACAGAACTGAACAGAGAACAAGATTAGATAGGGAAAAGTAGATAGACAGACAGACAGACAGACAGACAAGACTAGACAGATAAGACTAAACAGATAAGACTAGACAGATAAGACTAGACAGACAAGACTAGACAAACAAAACTAGACAGACAAGACTAGACAGACAAGACTAGACAGACAAGACTAGACAGACAAGACTAGACAGACAAGACTAGACAGACAAGACTAGACAGACAAGACTAGACAGACAAGACTACACAGACAAGACTAGACAGACTGTCTAGCCTTGTCTGTCTAGTCTTGCCTTGTCTGTCTAGCCTTGTCTGTCTAGTCTTTTCTGTCTAGTCTTGTCTGTCTAGTCTTGTCTGTCTAGTCTTGTCTGTCTAGTCTTGTCTGTCTAGTCTTGTCTGTCTAGTCTTGTCTGTCTAGTCTTGTCTGTCTAGTCTTGTCTGTCTAGTCTTGTCTGTCTAGTCTTGTCTGTCTAGTCTTGTCTGTCTAGTCTTGTCTGTCTAGTCTTGTCTGTCTAGTCTTGTCTGTCTAGTCTTGTCTGTCTAGTCTTGTCTGTCTAGTCTTGTCTGTCTAGTCTTGTCTGTCTAGTCTTGTCTGTCTAGTCTTGTCTGTCTAGTCTTGTCTGTCTAGTCTTGTCTGTCTAGTCTTGTCTGTCTAGTCTTGTCTGTCTAGTCTTGTCTGTCTAGTCTTGTCTGTCTAGTCTTGTCTGTCTAGTCTTGTCTGTCTAATCTTGTCTGTCTAGTCTTGTCTGTCTAGTCTTCTCTGTCTAGTCTTGTCTGTCTAGTCTTGTCTGTTTAGTCTTGTCTGTCCAGTCTTGTCTGTCTAGTCTAGTCTGTCCAGTCTTGTCTGTCTAGTCTAGTCTGTCTAGTCTTGTCTGTCGTGTCTTGTCTGTCTAGTCTTGTTTGTTTAGTCTTGCCTTGTGGGGGAGTTAACAGTATAAACGATTATTTTGTGTTGTGTATGTAGACGTGTATATTTAGATTAAGATTAAAGTTTGTTGTGTAATAGGAAGGTTAATAAATAGAGCGAGTATGAATGTAAATGTTTACGATCCAATTGTAATAATAATTAGTTAGACACGTCGAAACATTGGGAGCGGCGTGGCGGGCAGAACCAGTGTAAATTGGTTTATAGCATTTTGGGAAACTAACAATATATAGTGGATCGGTGTATGTGTGTGTATGTAGAACACGAGCTGGAGACGCGGCGCACAGATTTCCCGTTAATGGTTTTAGTTGTAACTATAGACATGTTATTCAGAAGGGTCCTTTAATGGCATAATTTAATAATCATAAGCTATAGGCAGCGCCGGAGAGTTTCACTTTGGGGTCTTCTGCGATTACCGACCGGAACGGACGAGATCCAGGGACCCTTTTATTGGAAGCGACATTCGCACTCCGGCTACGCACATATTTTCTTTCCTATTTTTCACTAACTATTACATTGCAAATATTCTGCACTTTCATTATTCCATCAACTATCTACACCGGTGATTCTCAAACTTTTTTTTTAAAGCAGAACATAAACTTTACTTAACGTTATTTCCGGCAGAAAAAAAAGGTTCTCTTGTGAAAGTTGAATTGCAAACGGTGCATTTGTTACAATTTTTTTGATTGTCATCACATACTTCCTTATGGGTTAAAGATTATCCTTGCTTGCGAAAACGGTTACACATTGATCGCAGGGATACAGTTTTAATTGTTGATATGACGATGAAGTTAGAGCTCAGGTTTAAATATCAATCGCGTTCGGAATAGCTATAAAATAATTATCAATGCTAAACATACGACCGCGCTCGAGGCGTGTGTTATTAAATTTATGGTAACAAAACGTCCGAACGTCTGAATGTATACATGTTGAAATACGAAAATGTTGACTCGGCGGTTCTTATCCACTATTTCACAATTCATACATTCCATTCTCGCGCGCGTTCACAAGTTTAAGTTCAAACACAAAACACAAAAGTTCGGACAAAATTAGTTTGAAGCTAGTTGAGGAGTGACGAGGTTCCAGAACATGATGATCCTTCCCTACTATGGTGGATTAAAATCTCTGATATACACTATTCACAAATGAAAACAATGTATCGAGAGACATAATAAAAATTGGAGAAGACTAATTTAAATGTACGTTTCCAAATTTTTCGAATTGAATTGAAAAACGAGCAAGAAAATGTGGTAATAAAAAGTGCTTGTGTATGCATGGTGCGTGATAATTGAATATGAGAAATGATAATAAACGATCCCCTAGCCTAGGGGGAGATGACTTTAATCAAAAAGGAACAAAATAAACATCGATAATTAATTCAAAAATAAACATTGATTTCGGTCGAGAGGACATCGGGAGGACGATAATCGATCGGGCACGGGGTGCAGCGGCATATGGACGTCAATAAAACTGAATCGGGGCTGCGACTCGACCTCGCAATAAAACACCACGGACACTCTGCGAAAGGTGGTTTAACTAGTTGCTGGTAACATGTGGCCGATTCTTCCGACTCGGTGCACTCTTTTACGAAAAAAGCGGAGGATTACGGCGCGTTTATAAAACTACCCCTAATAATTATTGCCGTGCACTCGACTTGGTTTTTTGTTTCGCTCTAGCTGCCCATTCGTCTAATCTCGTTAGCTTTCATTCAGATTTACTCAGTTATTCAGATTAAATTACTAAACATATTTCGCTTTTGTACAAAATAAATTGAAATTGTCTATAATGAAAGTTTCCTCTTTACTATATTATCTGTGATAGTCATTAGATAGCCAAAGAAGAATAGATAGTCATTAGATAGCCAAACAAGACTAGATAGTCATTAGATAGATAAACAAGACTAGATAGTCAATAGATAGATAAACAAGACTAGATAGTCATTAGATAGCCAAACAAGACTAGATAGTCATTAGATAGATAAACAAGCCTAGATAGTCAATAGATAGATAAACAAGACTAGATTGTCATTAGATAGCCAAACAAGACTAGATAGTCATTAGATAGATAAACAAGACTAGATAGTCAATAGATAGATAAACAAGACTAGATAGTCATTAGATAGCCAAACAAGACTAGATAGTCATTAGATAGATAAACAAGACTAGATAGTCAATAGATAGATAAACAAGACTAGATTGTCATTAGATAGCCAAACAAGACTAGATAGTCATTAGATAGATAAACAAGACTAGATAGTCAATAGATAGATAAACAAGACTAGATAGTCATTAGATAGCCAAACAAGACTAGATAGTCATTAGATAGATAAACAAGACTAGATAGTCAATAGATAGATAAACAAGACTAGATAGTCATTAGATAGCCAAACAAGACTAGATAGTCATTAGATAGATAAACAAGACTAGATAGTCATTAGATAGCCAAACAAGACTAGATAGTCATTAGATAGATAAACAAGACTAGATAGTCAATAGATAGATAAACAAGACTAGATAGTGATTAGATAGCCAAACAAGACTAGATAGTCATTAAATAGATAAACAAGACTAGATAGTCATTAGATAGCCAAACAAGACTAGATAGTCATTAGATAGATAAACAAGACTAGATAGTCAATAGATAGATAAACAAGACTAGATAGTGATTAGATAGCCAAACAAGACTAGATAGTCATTAAATAGATAAACAAGACTAGATAGTCATTAGATAGCCAAACAAGACTAGATAGTCATTAGATAGATAAACAAGACTAGATAGTCAATAGATAGATAAACAAGACTAGATAGTCATTAGATAGCCAAACAAGACTAGATAGTCATTAGATAGATAAACAAGACTAGATAGTCATTAGATAGCCAAACAAGACTAGATAGTCATTAGATAGATAAACAAGACTAGATAGTCAATAGATAGATAAACAAGACTAGATAGTCATTAGATAGCCAAACAAGACTAGATAGTCATTAGATAGATAAACAAGACTAGATAGTCAATAGATAGATAAACAAGACTAGATAGTCATTAGATAGCCAAACAAGACTAGATAGTCATTAGATAGATAAACAAGACTAGATAGTCATTAGATAGCCAAACAAGACTAGATAGTCATTAGATAGATAAACAAGACTAGATAGTCAATAGATAGATAAACAAGACTAGATAGTGATTAGATAGCCAAACAAGACTAGATAGTCATTAAATAGATAAACAAGACTAGATAGTCATTAGATAGCCAAACAAGACTAGATAGTCATTAGATAGATAAACAAGACTAGATAGTCAATAGATAGATAAACAAGACTAGATAGTCATTAGATAGCCAAACAAGACTAGATAGTCATTAGATAGATAAACAAGACTAGATAGTCAATAGATAGATAAACAAGACTAGATAGTCATTAGATAGCCAAACAAGACTAGATAGTCATTAGATAGATAAACAAGACTAGATAGTCAATAGATAGATAAACAAGACTAGATAGTCATTAGATAGCCAAACAAGACTAGATAGTCATTAGATAGATAAACAAGACTAGATAGTCATTAGATAGCCAAACAAGACTAGATAGTCATTAGATAGATAAACAAGACTAGATAGTCAATAGATAGATAAACAAGACTAGATAGTCATTAGATAGCCAAACAAGACTAGATAGTCATTAGATAGATAAACAAGACTAGATAGTCAATAGATAGATAAACAAGACTAGATAGTCATTAGATAGCCAAACAAGACTAGATAGTCATTAGATAGATAAACAAGACTAGATAGTCATTAGATAGCCAAACAAGACTAGATAGTCATTAGATAGATAAACAAGACTAGATAGTCAATAGATAGATAAACAAGACTAGATAGTGATTAGATAGCCAAACAAGACTAGATAGTCATTAAATAGATAAACAAGACTAGATAGTCATTAGATAGCCAAACAAGACTAGATAGTCATTAGATAGATAAACAAGACTAGATAGTCAATAGATAGATAAACAAGACTAGATAGTGATTAGATAGCCAAACAAGACTAGATAGTCATTAAATAGATAAACAAGACTAGATAGTCATTAGATAGCCAAACAAGACTAGATAGTCATTAGATAGATAAACAAGACTAGATAGTCAATAGATAGATAAACAAGACTAGATAGTCATTAGATAGCCAAACAAGACTAGATAGTCATTAGATAGATAAACAAGACTAGATAGTCATTAGATAGCCAAACAAGACTAGATAGTCATTAGATAGATAAACAAGACTAGATAGTCAATAGATAGATAAACAAGACTAGATAGTCATTAGATAGCCAAACAAGACTAGATAGTCATTAGATAGATAAACAAGACTAGATAGTCAATAGATAGATAAACAAGACTAGATAGTCATTAGATAGCCAAACAAGACTAGATAGTCATTAGATAGATAAACAAGACTAGATAGTCATTAGATAGCCAAACAAGACTAGATAGTCATTAGATAGATAAACAAGACTAGATAGTCAATAGATAGATAAACAAGACTAGATAGTGATTAGATAGCCAAACAAGACTAGATAGTCATTAAATAGATAAACAAGACTAGATAGTCATTAGATAGCCAAACAAGACTAGATAGTCATTAGATAGATAAACAAGACTAGATAGTCAATAGATAGATAAACAAGACTAGATAGTCATTAGATAGCCAAACAAGACTAGATAGTCATTAGATAGATAAACAAGACTAGATAGTCAATAGATAGATAAACAAGACTAGATAGTGATTAGATAGCCAAACAAGACTAGATAGTCATTAAATAGATAAACAAGACTAGATAGTCATTAGATAGCCAAACAAGACTAGATAGTCATTAGATAGATAAACAAGACTAGATAGTCATTAGATAGATAAACAAGACTAGATAGTCATTAGATAGCCAAACAAGACTAGATAGTCATTAGATAGATAAACAAGACTAGATAGTCATTAGATAGCCAAACAAGACTAGATAGTCATTAGATAGATAAACAAGACTAGATAGTCAATAGATAGATAAACAAGACTAGATAGTGATTAGATAGCCAAACAAGACTAGATAGTCATTAAATAGATAAACAAGACTAGATAGTCATTAGATAGCCAAACAAGACTAGATAGTCATTAGATAGATAAACAAGACTAGATAGTCATTAGATAGATAAACAAGACTAGATAGTCATTAGATAGCCAAACAAGACTAGATAGTCATTAGATAGATAAACAAGACTAGATAGTCAATAGATAGATAAACAAGACTAGATAGTGATTAGATAGCCAAACAAGACTAGATAGTCATTAAATAGATAAACAAGACTAGATAGTCATTAGATAGCCAAACAAGACTAGATAGTCATTAGATAGATAAACAAGACTAGATAGTCAATAGATAGATAAACAAGACTAGATAGTCATTAGATAGCCAAACAAGACTAGATAGTCATTAGATAGATAAACAAGACTAGATAGTCATTAGATAGCCAAACAAGACTAGATAGTCATTCGATAGAAAAACAAGACTAGATAGTCAATAGATAGATAAACAAGACTAGATAGTCATTAGATAGCCAAACAAGACTAGATAGTCATTAGATAGATAAACAAGACTAGATAGTCATTAGATAGCCAAACAAGACTAGATAGTCATTAGATAGATAAACAAGACTAGATAGTCAATAGATAGATAAACAAGACTAGATAGTCATTAGATAGCCAAACAAGACTAGATAGTCATTAGATAGATAAACAAGACTAGATAGTCATTAGATAGCCAAACAAGATTAGATAGTCATTAGATAGATAAACAAGACTAGATAGTCATTAGATAGATAAACAAGACTAGATAGTCAATAGATAGATAAACAAGACTAGATAGTCATTAGATAGCCAAACAAGATTAGATAGTCATTAGATAGATAAACAAGACTAGATAGTCAATAGTTAGATAAACAAGACTAGATAGTCATTAGATAGCCAAGCAAGACTAGATAGTCATTAGATAGATAAACAAGACTAGATAGTCAATAGATAGATAAACAAGACTAGATAGTCATTAGATAGCCAAACAAGACTAGATAGTCATTAGATAGCCAAACAAGACTAGATAGTAATTAGATAGATAAACAAGACTAGATGGTCAATAGATAGATAAACAAGACTAGATAGTCATTAGATAGCCAAGCAAGACTAGATAGTCATTAGATAGATAAACAAGACTAGATAGTCAATAGATAGATAAACAAGACTAGATAGTCATTAGATAGCCAAACAAGACTAGATAGTCATTAGATAGATAAACAAGACTAGATAGTCATTAAATAGCCAAACAAGACTAGATAGTAATTAGATAGATAAACAAGACTAGATAGTCAATAGATAGATAAACAAGACTAGATAGTCATTAGATAGCCAAACAAGACTAGATAGTCATTAGATAGATAAACAAGACTAGATAGTCAATAGATAGATAAACAAGACTAGATAGTCATTAGATAGCCAAACAAGACTAGATAGTCATTAGATAGATAAACAAGACTAGTCTTATCTGTCACACAAGATAGTCTTATCTGTCTAGTCTTGTCTGTCTATCTAACCTTATTTCTCAAGTTTTGTCTCTTTGGTTATTAACAGTCGACATTTTTCTAGTTTTCTTATTAGAATTAAGTTTTGTGTGATCTTGAAGAATTTTCGAAACAGAATTGGTGTTTATGGTAGGAATTTTAGGGTTTCTGTCGTGCAAACAGACGGTGAATCGCCATCGAAAGGCCGAGCGGTCCGGGAACAAGGAAAACAATCCGAAAATAAATATAAAAATATCGTTAAACGGCGTGAAGTGTGTCCGGTCTTGTTCTCGTCTCGCCGCCGCTCGCTCCCGTTCCTCTGGGGTTTCACCACCTTTCCCACCGACTTTTGCTCCTCCAAACACTCCACAACTTCAATATTATTTTTATCTACACAAACAGAAAACACAGCAAGAAACCTAAACATTCAGTTCTTGTTGCCATTCCAATCCCGTGCGTCTTGGTCTCGTCTTTCTAATCATATCAATCTAGTCTTCTCTGTCTTGAACATTTAGTACATCAAGTTCTTATCGAAATTGGTGTAATCTTTTCCTGTTCACTTAAAAACCAGAAAGAGCTTGGAAACTATCTCGGTTTCTAAAATGTTTTTCGTGTTACAATTTGTTAGGAACAAGCGCAGGAAGAAATGTTGATGCGTTGAATAATCCGAATGGAATGTCCACGGTGCGTATAGAACACAAAGACGTTTCCTTCGATTCGATTCCTTTCCACATGCGTATTGTTTCGCTGGGAACTCCCGGCAATAATTGTCGCTTTCGTCAACAATTTCCGGAACACGCAAAATCAATTTGGTCCGTGCGCCCGGTAGTCACAAATTGTTGACCCCTCGCACATAAATTTCAAAGACCATAAGGTCGCTCTCATGGGTCACACACGACATAACAACTTACTTTTAAGACATTCAAATCGTCGTAAACAAATGTTATACTAAATATAGGATTGTTTGTGGGATCTATTTTTAAGTAGTAGACGTAGCTTGAGCAATCAAAACTAAATAATCGTTTCTGGACAAGACTAGCTAGATAAAAGCTAAGCTCTGACTAGATAAAACTTTAATCGATAGACGCAACTAAACATACAATACTACATATACATGCAAAGACTGGAGAGACAAAATGATCGATTTTTAATTAAAATGTGTAAAGTTTTCATGAGTCGACTGTTCGTATTGTCGGCTAATTATTATTAATTACAATCGGAGATTGTGTGTAATGATAGAGCGGAGAGATGGGTGATGTGTGTGTGTGTGACGTCACGGTCATTAGGGGTTGCAAAGTCAGCAGGACAGAGTCATCCAGCACACACGAGGATCACGCGATCACGCCAACCGTACATCTGCCGCGAACAAAACATTTCGTCGGCACGACCCCAGAATGTAAAACGAGAAATTTTGTGAAATTGCGGAATTTATTACAAAAATTATTTTTTGTGTGTCAGTGTATTAAGTAAACAAGAAGGGCGAACCCTTTGAATGCCCGGTAATCCTCCCCTCGCCGTTCATTACGTAATTGCCAAGTCAAGAGCGTTCACTCCGCCATTATACACACATAATCGAATCCACTGTCGATACCCACTGATTTGTAAACCTATTTATTATACTCTATCCGATTTATTACGTAACAAATGCACACATTTCTACTTACTACACACTTCAATTTATTAGAAACACTGTTTACTTTTGTCTTTTCATTCCTCTCCGTCTATTTTAGTCCTTCCTATTATCTTTATTATCCAATCCACAATTATCTGGTTTGGCGTCGAAGCCAAGACAAAACAGACAAGACCAGACAGACAAGACTAGACAGACAAGATCTGCTGGCAATTTCTATGACACATTTGTCATAAATGTCAATTGCGAATACCAAGAAAATCAACTCTTTGTCATTTGATATTGTCATAATATTGCTAATTGTCATTGCCAATATGTCCTATTTTTTTATTAGATACCCAATTGACATAATAATTACATTGAGAGTTGACATTGCTGTATGACAGTGTCATATAAAAATATCAATTCATATATTCATATTGATTTGTCAATAGCTTGACAGTTTATTTACATGTCAAATTGACAAAATGCAACTTTATTGTCACATTGAATTTTCAAATTGTTATTGTCACAGTTTTGACATAATTCACATAATAATTATATCGAGAGTTGACATTGCTGTATGACAATGTCATATAAAAATATCAATTGATACATTCATATTGTATTGTCAATTGCTTGACAGTTTAATTTCATGTCAAATTGACAAAATGCAATTATATTGTCGCATTAGATTTTCAAATTGTCATTGACACAGTTTTGCGTTATATATTGCAGAAAATCAACTCTTTATTGTAAATTCATTACCATATATTATTGTCATGTCATTTGATATTGTCATAATATTGCTAATTGTTATTGCATTGCCTTTAATATTTTTTTATTAGATAGCCAATTGACATAATAATTATATTGAGAGTTGACATTGCTGTATGACAGTGTCATATACAAATATCAATTCATATATTCATATTGATTTGTCAATTGCTTGACAAATTATATACATGTCAAATTAACAAAATGCAATTATATTGTCGCATTAGATTTTCAAATTGTCATTGACACAGTTTTGCGTTATATGTTGCAGAAAATCAACTCTGTATTGTAAATTCCATTGGAAAATATTATTGTCAAGTCATTAGATATTGTCATAATGTTGGTAATTGTCATTGTATTGCCTTTAATATTTTTTTTATTAGATAGCCAATTGACATAATAATTATATTGAGAGTTGACATTGCTGTAAGACAGTGTCATATAAAAATATCAATTAATACATTCATATTGTATTGTCAGTTGCTTGACAGTTTATTTACATGTCAAATTTACAAAATGCAATTATATTATCGTGGACATAATAATTATATTGAGAGTTTGCTGTATGACAGTGTCATATAAAAATATCAATTGATATTTTCATATTGTATAGTCAGTTGCTTGACACTTTATTTACATGTCAAATTGACAAAATGCAATTATATTGTCGCATTAGATTTTCAAATTGTCATTGACACAGTTTTGCGTTATATATTGCAGAAAATCAACTCTTTATTGTAAATTCCATTACCAAATATTATTGTCATGTCATTTGATATTGTTATAATGTTGCTAATTGTCATTGTATTGCCTTTAATATTTTTTTAATTAAATAGCCATTTAACATTATAATTATATTTCTGTATGACAGTGTCATATAAAAATTTCAATTGATATATTCATATTGTATTGTCAATTGCTTGACAGTTTCTTTACATGTCATATTGACAAAATGCAATTATATCGTCGTGGACATAATTATTATATTGAGAGTTGACATTGCTGTATGACAGTGTCATTTAAAAATATCAATTCATATATTGATATTGTATTTCCAATTGCTTTACAGTTTATTTACATGTCAAATTGACAAAATGCAGTTATATTGTCATGGACATAATAATTATATTGAGAATTGACATTGCTGTATGACAATGTCATATAAAAATATCAATTGATACATTCATATTGTATTGTCAATTGCTTGACAGTTTCTTTACATGTCAAATTGACAAAATGCAATTATATCGTCGTGGACATAATTATTATATTGAGAGTTGACATTGCTGTATGACAGTGTCATATAAAAATATCAATTCATATATTGATATTGTATTTCCAATTGCTTTACAGTTTATTTACATGTCAAATTGACAAAATGCAGTTATATTGTCATGGACATAATAATTATATTGAGAATTGACATTGCTGTATGACAATGTCATATAAAAATATCAATTGATGCATTCATATTGTATTGTCAATTGCTTGACAGTTTATTTTCATGTCAAATTGACAAAATGCAATTATTTTGTCGTGGACATAATTATTATATTGAGAGTTGACATTTCTGTATGACAGTGTCATACAAAAATATCAATTGATATATTAATATTGTATTGTCAATTGCTTGACAGTTTATTTACATGTCAAATTGACAAAATGCAATTATATTGTCGTGGACATAATAATTATATTGAGAGTTGACATTTCTGTATGACAGTGTCATATAAAAATATCAATTGATATATTCATATTGTATTGGCAATTGCTTGACAGTCAAATTGACAAAATGCAATTATATTGTCGCATTGGATTTTCAAATTGTCGTTGACTCAGTTTTGCGTTATATGTGAAATTGTCATTTACCTGGCTGTTGTTGCATAATTCTGTCAAATTTTCAACATTGGATTATATAAAATTGACATTGGCTTGATTTGTTTGTTCAATTGTCATTGAGTTGATTGACAATATGTCAATCAACTTTATCATATTATATTATCAATTATTTTTATCACATATTGGCAATTGACTTTTTCAAATTGTAGAGGTAATTGATTTTAATATGTATTGTCAATTGACATTGTTAAATAAGTAATTTTATGTTATACCACCACTGACAATGTCATATGAAGTTGCCAATTTAATAGTTATTGTATTGTCAAATTGACATAGTTACACTGTTACGTGAAACTATCAACTTGACATCATTATATATAGGACTGTAAAATTGACAGTTATATTAAATCTGTCAACTTGACGTGTTTATATGAAACTGTCAAATTGACATCGCTATATTAAAATTGTCAACTTGACAACGTCATATGAGACTATCCAATTGACATAGTTAAATTAAAATTACCAATTTGACATTGTTATGTAAAACTGATAAATTGACATTAAAAATATCAACGTCACATCTTTATATGAAACTGTCAAATTGACATTGATTTGACATGGTTATATTAAAATTGTTAATTTGACATCGTTATATAAAGCTATTAAATTAACATAGTGCTATTAGATCTGTCAAATTGACATCTCTACATGAAACTATCACATTGCCATCGTTATATTATACTGACGATTTGACATCGTTATATTAAAATTGGTAATTTGACATGGTTATATGAAGCTTTTAAATTAACATAGTTATATTAAAACTGTCAACCTGACATCTTTATATGAAACTGTCACATTCACATCGTTATATTATACTGACGATTTGACATTGTTATATTAAGATTGTCAATTTGACGTCGTTATATATAGCATTTAAATTAACATCGTTATATTAGAACTGTCAACTTGACATCTTTATATGAAACTGTCACATTGATATCGTTATATTATACTGAAGAATTGACATCGTTATATTAAAATTGTCAATTTGACATTGTTATATAACGCTTTAAAATTAACATCGTTACATTAGAACTGTCAACTTGACATCTATATATGAAACTGTCACATTGACGTCGTTTATTAAACTAACGACTTGACAACGTTATATTAAAATTGTCAATTTGACATCACTATTTAAAGCTTTAAAATAAACATCGTTATATTGCAACTGTCAACTTGGCATCTTTGTACGAAATTGTCACAGTGGCATCGTTATATTATACTGAAGATTTGACATCGTTATATTAAAATTGTCAATTTGACATCGCTATATAAAGCTTTTAAATTAACATCGTCATATTAGACCTGCCAACTTGACATCTTTATCAGAAACTGTCACATTGACACCATTATATTATACTGACGATTTGACATCGTTATATTAAAATTCTCAATTTGACATGGTTATATACAGCTTATAAATTAAAATAGCTATCATCGACGATGTCAAATTATAACATAACGATAAGATATATAGATAAGTATAATATAAAGATGTCAATGTGACAGTTTCATATAAAGATTTCAAGTTGACAGTTCTAATATAGCGATGGTAATTTAAAAGCTGTATATAACGATGTCAAATTGACAATTTTAATATAACGATGTCAAATCGTTAGTATAATATAACGATGTCAATGTGACAGTTTCATACAAAGATGTCAAGTTGACAGTTCTATTATTACGATGTTAGTTTAAAAGCTTTATATAACGATGTCAAATTGACAATTTAATTATGGCATCGTTATATAAAGCTTTTAAATTAGCATCGTTATATTAGAATTGTCAACTTGACATCTTTATATGAAACTGTCACATTGACGTCGTATATTAAACTATCGACTTGACATCGTTATATTAAAATTGTCAATTTGACATCGTTGTGTACAGCTTTCAAATTAACATCGCTATATTAGAACTGTCAACTTGACATCTTTATATGAAACTGTCACACCGACCTGGTTATATTATACTGACGATTTGACATTGTTATATTCAAATTGTCAATTTGACATCGTTATATAAAGTTTAAATTAACATCGTTAAATTAGAACTATTATCTTGACATCTTTATATGAAACAGTCATATTGAGCTCGTTATATTTTACTGACGATTTGACATCGTTATATTAAAATTGTCAATTTGACATTGTTATATAAATCTTTTAAATTAACATCGTTAAATTAGAATTATCAACTTGACATCTTCATATGAAACTGTCACATTGACGTCGTTATATTATACTGACGATTTGATATCGTTATATTAAAATTGTCAATTTGACATCGTTATATATAGCTTTAAAATAAACTTCGTTATATTAGAACTGTCAACTTGACATTTTTATATGAAACTGTCACATTCACATCGTTATATTATACTGACGATTTGACATCGTTATATTAAAATTGTCAATTTGACATCGTTATATAAAGCTTTTAAATGAACATCGTTATATTAGAACTGTCAACTTGACATCTTTATAAGAAACTGTCACATTGACATCGTATATTAAGTTAGCGATTTGACATCGTTGTATGAAAATTGTCAATTTGACATCGTTATATAAAGCTTTCATCGCCAAAATTAACACACCAATTAACAAAACAAATTGACGTCGTTATATTATACTGACGATTTGATATCGTTATATTAAAATTGTCAATTTGACATCGTTATATATAGCTTTAAAATAAACTTCGTTTTATTAGAACTGTCAACTTGACATTTTTATATGAAACTGTCACATTGACATCGTTATATCATACTGACGGTTTAACATCGTTATAATTAAATTGTCAATTTGACATCGTTATATATAGCTTTTAAATTAACATCGATATATTAGAACTGTCAACTTGACATCTCTATATTAATCTGTCAAATTGACATCGTATATTAAACTAGCGATTTGACATCGTTATATTAAAATTGTCAATTTGACATAGTTATATAAAGCTTTTAAATTAACATCGTTATATTAGAACGGTCAACTTGACATCTTTATATTTAACTGTCAAATTGACATCGTATATTAAACTAGCGATTTGACATCGTTATATTAAAATTGTCAATTTGACATAGTTATATAAAGCTTTTAAATTAACATCGTTATATTAGAACGGTCAACTTGACATCTTTATATTTAACTGTCAAATTGACATCGTATATTAAACTAGCGATTTGACATCGTTATATTAAAATTGTCAATTTGACATAGTTATGTAAAGCTTTAAAATTAACATCGTTATATTAGAACGGTCAACTTGACATCTTTATATTTAACTGTCAAATTGATATCGTATATTAAACTAGCGATTTGACATCGTTATATTAAAATTGTCAATTTGACATCGTTATATAAAGCTTTTAAATTATTATCGTTATATTAGAACGGTCAACTTGACATCTTTATATTAAACTGTCAAATTGACATCGTATATTAAACTAGAAATTTGACATTTTTATATTAAAATTGTTAATTTGACATCGTTGTATGAAGCTTTTAAATTAACATCATTATATTAGAACTGTCGACTTGACATCGTTATATTATATTGGCGATTTGACATCGTTATAAATATGAATATAACTATGTCAAATCGCTCAAATAGGTTGTCCGCTTATTGTCAATTACTATATTGAGAATTGACATTTCTGTACGACAGTGTCATATAAAAATATCAATTTATATATTAATATTGTTTTATCAATTTCTTGACAGTTTGTTTACATGTCAAATTGACAAAATGCAATTGTATTGTCGCATTAGATTTTCAAATTGTCATTGACACGTTATATTAAAATTGTCAATTTGACATCGTTATATAAAGATTTTAAATTAACATCGTTATATTAGAACTGTCATCTTGCCATCTTTATATGAAACTGTCACATTGACATCGTTATATTATACTGACGATTTGACATCGTTATATTATACTGACGATTTGATATCGTTATATTTAGGTTGTCAACTTGATATCGATATATAAAACTGCGAAATTGACATTATCATGTTATATTGTTAATAGGGATTAATGAATTAGATTGTCAATGTTTTGACAGTGTTGTGATAGGTTTTTAGTTGAATATTTGTTATAGAAACATTATCAAAAGTTGAGTTGTGTATGTCAAATGACTGTCGAACTATTATCGTTTTATTTCTCTCGATAGTGTCACTTGTCTCTTCTGTTTGGTCGAGATGAAACGTACGAGCTGTGAACTTGTGCCTACATTGCAAAACGTGTCCGATTGTCGAAGGAGGAAAAAACTTGCGAGAGAACCAAAATGGGAAAGTTTCAATGGAAATTCTGGGAAAATTGTTGTGAAATCAAATGAGAAAATGTGGGAAAATTTTTGAAAAAATTCATGAAAATTGTTGACAATTTCCATTGGAGAAATTGCAAATTATGAAAAATTTTCGGGGATAAAAAAATTAAATTTGCGGAAAATTTTCATTGTAAAAATGGAAATTTGTTGAAAAAAAAAACACAGAAAGGCTAGACAGACAAGACTTGACAGACAAGACTAGAGAGACAAGACTAGACAGACAAGACTAGACAGACAAGACTAGACAGACAAGACTAGACAGACAAGACTAGACAGACAAGACTAGACAGACAAGACTAGACAGACAAGACTAGACAGACAAGACTAGACAGACAAGACTAGACAGACAAGACTAGACAGACAAGACTAGACAGACAAGACTAGACAGACAAGACTAGACAGACAAGACTAGACAGACAAGACTAGACAGACAAGACTAGACAGACAAGACTAGACAGACAAGACTAGACAGACAAGACTAGACAGACAAGACTAGACAGACAAGACTAGACAGACAAGACTAGACAGACAAGACTAGACAGACAAGACTAGACAGACAAGACTAGACAGACAAGACTAGACAGACAAGACTAGACAGACAAGACTAGACAGACAAGACTAGACAGACAAGACTAGACAGACAAGACTAGACAGACAAGACTAGACAGACAAGACTAGACAGACAAGACTAGACAGACAAGACTAGACAGACAAGACTAGACAGACAAGACTAGACAGACAAGACTAGACAGACAAGACTAGACAGACAAGACTAGACAGACAAGACTAGACAGACAAGACTAGACAGACAAGACTAGACAGACAAGACTAGACAGACAAGACTAGACAGACAAGACTAGACAGACAAGACTAGACAGACAAGACTAGACAGACAAGACTAGACAGACAAGACTAGACAGACAAGACTAGACAGACAAGACTAGACAGACAAGACTAGACAGACAAGACTAGACAGACAAGACTAGACAGACAAGACTAGACAGACAAGACTAGACAGACAAGACTAGACAGACAAGACTAGACAGACAAGACTAGACAGACAAGACTAGACAGACAAGACTAGACAGACAAGACTAGACAGACAAGACTAGACAGACAAGACTAGACAGACAAGACTAGACAGACAAGACTAGACAGACAAGACTAGACAGACAAGACTAGACAGACAAGACTAGACAGACAAGACTAGACAGACAAGACTAGACAGACAAGACTAGACAGACAAGACTAGACAGACAAGACTAGACAGACAAGACTAGACAGACAAGACTAGACAGACAAGACTAGACAGACAAGACTAGACAGACAAGACTAGACAGACAAGACTAGACAGACAAGACTAGACAGACAAGACTAGACAGACAAGACTAGACAGACAAGACTAGACAGACAAGACTAGACAGACAAGACTAGACAGACAAGACTAGACAGACAAGACTAGACAGACAAGACTAGACAGACAAGACTAGACAGACAAGACTAGACAGACAAGACTAGACAGACAAGACTAGACAGACAAGACTAGACAGACAAGACTAGACAGACAAGACTAGACAGACAAGACTAGACAGACAAGACTAGACAGACAAGACTAGACAGACAAGACTAGACAGACAAGACTAGACAGACAAGACTAGACAGACAAGACTAGACAGACAAGACTAGACAGACAAGACTAGACAGACAAGACTAGACAGACAAGACTAGACAGACAAGACTAGACAGACAAGACTAGACAGACAAGACTAGACAGACAAGACTAGACAGACAAGACTAGACAGACAAGACTAGACAGACAAGACTAGACAGACAAGACTAGACAGACAAGACTAGACAGACAAGACTAGACAGACAAGACTAGACAGACAAGACTAGACAGACAAGACTAGACAGACAAGACTAGACAGACAAGACTAGACAGACAAGACTAGACAGACAAGACTAGACAGACAAGACTAGACAGACAAGACTAGACAGACAAGACTAGACAGACAAGACTAGACAGACAAGACTAGACAGACAAGACTAGACAGACAAGACTAGACAGACAATACTAGACAGACAAGACTAGACAGACAATACTAGACAGACAAGACTAGACAGACAAGACTAGACAGACAAGACTAGACAGACAAGACTAGACAGACAAGACTAGCCAGACAAGACTAGACAGACAAGACTAGACAGACAAGACTAGACAGACAAGACTAGACAGACAAGACTAGACAGACAAGACTAGACAGACAAGACTAGACAGACAAGACTAGACAGACAAGACTAGACAGACAAGACTAGACAGACAAGACTAGACAGACAAGACTAGACAGACAAGACTAGACAGACAAGACTAGACAGACAAGACTAGACAGACAAGACTAGACAGACAAGACTAGACAGACAAGACTAGACAGACAAGACTAGACAGACAAGACTAGACAGACAAGACTAGACAGACAAGACTAGACAGACAAGACTAGACAGACAAGACTAGACAGACAAGACTAGACAGACAAGACTAGACAGACAAGACTAGACAGACAAGACTAGACAGACAAGACTAGACAGACAAGACTAGACAGACAAGACTAGACAGACAAGACTAGACAGACAAGACTAGACAGACAAGACTAGACAGACAAGACTAGACAGACAAGACTAGACAGACAAGACTAGACAGACAAGACTAGACAGACAAGACTAGACAGACAAGACTAGACAGACAAGACTAGACAGACAAGACTAGACAGACAAGACTAGACAGACAAGACTAGACAGACAACACTAGACAGACAAGACTAGACAGACAAGACTAGACAGACAAGACTAGACAGACAAGACTAGACAGACAAGACTAGACAGACAAGACTAGACAGACAAGACTAGACAGACAAGACTAGACAGACAAGACTAGACAGACAAGACTAGACGGACAAGACTAGACAGACAAGACTAGGCGGACTAGACTAAACCATTTTTCAAACTTCAGGCGAGGTATTTGGTGGCGGGTAGTTTATAAACGACGTGTAAATTACAGTCTCAGTGCTCGCAGCCGAGCTCTGGTCTCGCGGCCGAGCTCGGCCCCGCCGAGCTCGACTATGGCGAGCCGGGAGACTGTAATTTACAAGTCGTTTATAAACTACCCGCTACGCACATATTATGTATCGACAGACAAGACTTGTCTGTCTAGTCTTGTCTGTCTAGTCTTGTCTGTCTAGTATTGTCTGTCTAGTCTTGTCTGTCTAGTCTTGTCTGTCTAGTCTTGTCTGTCTAGTCTTGTCTGTCTAGTCTTGTCTGTCTAGTCTTGTCTGTCTAGTCTTGTTTGTCTAGTCTTGTCTGTCCAGTCTTGTCTGTCTAGTCTTGTCTGTCTAGTCTTGTCTGTCTAGTCTTGTCTGTCTAGTCTTGTCTGTCTAGTCTTGTCTGTCTAGTCTTGTCTGTCTAGTCTTGTCTGTCTAGTCTTGTCTGTCTAGTCTTGTCTGTCGAGTGTTGTCAGTCTTGTATTGCCTGTCTAGTCTTGTCTGGCTAGTCTTCTCTGTCTAGTCTTGTCTGTCCAGTCTTCTCTGTCTAGTCTTATCTGTCTAGTCTTATCTGCCTGGACTTGTCTGACTAGTTTGTCTGTCTAGTCTTGTCTGTCTAGTCCTGTCGGTCCAGACTTTTCTATCTAGTCTTGTTTGTTTAAGCTAATCTGTTTAGTTTTGTCTAGTCTGAATTGTTTGGCTTTAATAGTTTTCCAAACATGTTTTGTTTTCGATTTAAAGGGTTTATCGTAATTTTGAACCTGTCTGGGTCGTGTTTGTCAATAATAGAAGGCGAAAAATCAAAGCAAATATGTGCCCATCGATAAAGTGCTCGACAAGTACATGTTTTTTTCTTATCGCGCTCTAATCTTATCGGCACGAAAATTATTATTGTAAACACACAGGAACCGCAATCTGTAAATGTGTACAATTTTTTTTTCCGAATCCTTCATTATTTCGTATATACACAAAATATAATTTTAAAAAAAGAAAGAACGAATCGGTACAACAGCTATTTTGTCAGCTAATTGATGATCAACAAATGAAATAACTTGAATGACTTATTTACTCATTCTGTCTAGGGCTTCACACGAGAACGATATTTTTCTCGTCTCGTCTCGTCTCGTCTCGTAAAAGCGAGTCGAGAGTCGACCCTCGCGAGAGCGAGAACGTATGTGGTCTCGCTATCGCGAGAGCGACAGCACTTGTGGTCTCGTTCTCGCGAGACACGAGAGTCTCGTTTCTGATCCCGGTCATACTTCTTCTGCAATCTTTGATTCTAATACGGACAGCCGTAATATTTTCTTGCATAAATTAGATCTGCGGGCTCGGGCAAGTTACATTTCATTATATTTTTTATTAATTTTAAATCGTCAACCAAATAGAAGGTTTATATAAACAGACATTTATGGTGTGTTTTCGCTACATTTTCATGTGGATGGAACAAAGCGAAATTAGAAGATATGAATAGTAACCAAATAGAAAATTTGTGTAAAGAGACAGTGATTAGTTTACAATAAAATTAATGATTACCGTTTTGGACTACCTTAACAATAAGTTCTAGCAAGAACGATATTTGGCTAGATTAAACGAGACGAGACAAACGGTAACTAGAGCGAGACGAGACAAACGGTTACGAGAGCGAGAACGAGACGAGACTAACGATTACGAGAGCGAGACGAGACTAACGGTTATGAGAGCGACAGCGAGACGAGACTAACGGTTCTTAGAGCGAGAGCGAGACTGAAACGAGAGTAATTTTTTACACAACAAACGAGAGCGAGACGAGATTTTTGAAACTCTCGTCCTATCTCGTTTTGTGTGAAGCCCTAATTCTGTCTGTCCAGCCTTGTTTGTCTAATCTCGTTTCTCTATACTTGTTTGTCTAATCTCTCTAGTCTGTCTGTCTAGGAGGAAATCAAACGGATTTATAAATAAGGAATGGAACTATGTTTCAATAGTAGAGATCGTTGCAGAAAGCTCCAAATATGCGTTTTAATAATTGATATGTAGTTGAACGTTTTTAGAATTTGTCGCATAAAGGTCGATTCCTATATGCGCGACACTCAGCTACGCGACGTCGTGCGACATCGCCTGTCAAATATTTATTACATTGGCAGACATCGTTATATTACAATTGTCAATTTGACATCGTTATATAAAGTTTTTAAATTACCACAGTTATATTAGAACTGTCAAATTGACATCTTTATATGAAACTGTCACATTGACATCGTTATATTATACTGGCGATAGGCACATCGCGTAGTTGTCGCGTAGCTGTCGCGTAGCTGTCGCGTAGCCATAGTGAGAACGTGCCCATTTAAAACACCTTTATATGAAACTGTAACATTGACATCGTTATATTATACTGGCGATAGGCACATCGCGTAGTTGTCGCGTAGCTGTCGCGTAACCATAGTGAGAACGTGCCCATTTAAAACAATGTAACCATTATTTGACAGGCAATGTCGCGTGGCGTCGCGTATATGAGAATCGGCCATGAAATGGGCACTTAGCGTAGCCATAGTGAGAAAGTGTCCATTTAAAACAATGGAATCATTATTTGATAGGCGAAGTTGCGTGACGTCGCGTAGCTGAGTGTCGCGTATATGAGAATCGGACTTAAATGTTGTTGTTCGAGCAGGATCAACATTTTCTATCTTTTGCGATATTTGCTTAATATTTTATAAATTTCACGAAATGAAACAGATTTGGAATGTTAATGTTTGGATTATTATTAGGTTTTATTGCAAAGAAAAAAACTACAGTTAAAAAAGGGAAGCAATTACGGATTCTTAACGTATTTCGAAATTTTGGAAATAATTTTTGGGCTAATTTACAAAATTTTCTATAACTCAAGTACAGTAAACGCTTGATAATCCGGCGGTTGGTTAATCCGTGTCGTTAATTCGACACGTTCAGTAGTCCGGCGCTCTGCGGAAACACGTATTTTCCTTCCGCTGTTGCTCGTCGGATATAAACTTCTCGCACAACGGAAATAAAGTCAAAAGAACTTGATTCGCGATTCTGACCAAGCTAAGAGTTAGCTTGATCAGAATCTCGCTACAAACTTAATTAAAACTAAACTCTACAATTATCTTCAGAATTTTTACAAGAGCTTTGGTATTACGCTGACAACTTGGCTTCAAGGCACAAGCGACGAAAATTTTCATTACTTTTCTGACGAAGAAATCCTCAGCCTTATTTGTTCCACGGATGACGATGAAACTAACATATCATTCTACGATCTACCAACTCTTACCAGATTTAAATGGGCCGGGCATTTACAAAGGATGGAAGAGTCAAGAGTAGTCAAGAGGATTTTCAACCAAAAACCGAAAGGTAAAAGACCGGTTGGAAGACCAAGGACGAGATGGGCAGACAACATAACTAAAATATGCAAAATTGTTATTGTTTTGTTTTAGGCCGAGGCCGCACTACGGTTTTTTGCCGCGAGCGGTAACCGCTATAACCGCGAAACCGCTCGAGAAACACAAAGTACGCTATGGGAAAAATCAGTCGCGGGAAAAACCGCAAGTGAGGTCGCTTGTATTAGCTTATTTGAGTCACAAATTTACGCGAGTAAAAACCGCGGCGGTTTAACCGTAGTGCGCCCTAGGCCTTAATCCCGATAATCCGAAATTTGTTGATAATCCGGCAGTTGTCTGATCCCATATGTGTCGGATTATCAAGATTATGCTGTATATATAACTCATTAAGTTTCAAGTTAATAATATTAGAATAGGATTGTTGCGACCGTTGTTACAACGTGGTTTAATAAATCATACTTAGACTGAATTGAATGTATTTACATAATAAGTGTGGTTAAAACAGTGTGAATAATATTTAATTATTGGATTGAATTAATTTGTTTCGAAAATATGGAAAATTACTTTTTCGGCCTCCTGAATTGTAAAGCTAGATTTGTCATCGTGTATACGTAGCGAAACTAGATTTTTACGCACAATGTTGCAAAGTACGGCTACTATTGCAAAGTACGGCTACTATGCGGTAAAGTCACTTTACCGCATAGTAGCCGTACTTTTCAACTTTGTGCCAAAAAAAATGAAATAATTTCCAATATTGTGAATAATCTAAATCTGTTTCTTAAATAATAATTTAAAGCCAAAATGTATTATACAAATTTCGTGCGTAAATGATTTTACAACGCTCCAGCTAATACAACGCTCCCAAACGAGCTGTCGCGTTGTAAAATCAACTTTTCCGCACTCTAATGTAAACAACTATTGCCTAATTCACAAAATTGTTATTAACTTAGAATTTTTTGTACTTACGTGTTAATGCCACCGCAGCGAGAGATCGCGATAACGCGCAATATGTGGTCTGGATTTATCTGCTCTAATATAGGTTAGGTTAGGTTTAAGTGGCAGCTAATGCTCACATAGGCCTCAGATGGGCCCGTTGTGTTACCACGGTACTTGCAGTACAACCCTCCTCAGGGGATTTTGTCAAACCATTTCGAGCCGTGGATGAACCTCATGAGAGTCTGCGCATCTAGTGATGCGAGGTCAGAGAGATCATCCAAGAAAGGTCGGCCTAAGAAGAGCAATCGTGTTGCGGTCAGAGAGGGGCATTGGCATAGGTAATGCTGAACACTCTCCTCTTCCTCCTCGTCCAGGCAGCCTCTGCAGTAGTCCCGCTTCGCTATGCCCAGTCTCTCAGCGTGCTTGCCAATGGGACAGTGTCCCGTGATGACTCTCACTGCCAGTCTGATATCGTTTCTTTTTAGAGAGACGATGTTGGTGCTTCTTTTCCTGTTTCGGTGAGGCCATATTTGCCTGGTTACCTCGCAGGTTTCTTCATCCCTCCACCTTCGCTCCGCTAGGTTCGAGGTTATTTCGGCTATGGTCTCCTTGCACGAGGCAAATGGAATACCAATATCTTGTAATACTTCGGTTGAGTGCAGGCTTGTGCCGTTCTTTGCAAGCTCATCCGCTTTTGCGTTACCTGAGATCCCGCTGTGGCTTGGTACCCACGTGGGTCTCACGTTTGTGTGTGCTGCGAGCTCATTCGGCTTTCTCCGAGAGCCAGAGACCACTGCTGAGTTGGTGCACACGCTAGTAACTGCCCGGAGAGCAGCTTGGCTATCGGTGTAAATGTGGATCTGTTCACCAGGGTCCCCATTTACCATCAGCCACTCTGCTGCCCCTTTTATGGCGGTTACCTCCGCCTGTAGAACGCTGCAGTAGTCTGGCAGGCGTAAGCTAATTCTGAGGTTGAGGTCGTTGGAGAAAACTCCGCTGCCCACTTTGTCCTCCCTCCGTGAGCCGTCTGTAAAGACCTGCCTGTGTCCTGCTGGTACCTCTTTCTTTTCCATCCACTCCTCTTTAGAGGGTATGTGGTATGAGAAGTTGTTACCAAAAGCAGGTGTTGCTAGACATCGGTCTATGTTTTTGGGCACCCCTTTAAATTCATTGATTATTCCGGCGTGTCCACGATAGTCCGATGTCAACATTCGCACTGACTTTAGTCTAAGTGCTGTTGTAATGGCAAGTTGCTTGCCCATTAAATCGACCGGGGCTATGTCCAGGATTGTCTCCAAGGCTTTCGTAGGCGTCGTTCTCATGGCTCCCGTTATCATGAGCGCCGCCATTCTCTGCACTTTTTTAAGCGCCATTTGATGGACTCTTTTATTAAGTGCCGGCCACCATATGAAAACGCCGTAGTAGAGTATTGGTGTAACTACGGCTCTGTATAGCCAGAAGGTAATCTTGGGGTTGAGGCCCCAAGATTTCCCCACCGCTCTCTTGCAAGAGTACAGCGCCACCGTTGCTTTCCGTACTCTTTCGTTTATGTTGAGCTTCCAAGATAACTTTCGGTCTAGTATGAGACCTAAGTACTTGGCGCTCTCCTCGATCGCCAGTTCAGTGCCCTTTAGCATTGGCGGCCTGAATTCTGGGATGTTGTGTTTCCTTGTGAAAACGACTAGCTCGGTTTTCGCCGGGTTGACATCTACGCCACACCTTTTGCACCATTGCGCTAGTTTCGATAGGGCCCCTTCAACAAGTTGCGACATTGTATTGAGGTGTTTCCCTGAGGCCGCTATTGCTACGTCATCCGCATAGGCGACGACCCTGCAGCCGGATTCCCTAAGTTGGAGGAGCAGCTCATTTAGCGTAATGTTCCAAAGCAATGGTGAGAGGACGCCTCCTTGCGGGGTTCCCCTACTCACCTTCCTTCTTATGTGGGATTCTCCCATTGTGGCCCTAATGTTCCTTTCACGGAGCATTTTTCCGATCAGGTGACATAGAGCATTGTCCATAGCTAGTCCAGTTAAGGCTGATTCTATGGCTTCAGGCTTCACGTTGTTAAATGCCCCTTCTATATCGAGGAAGACAACCATCGTGAACTCCTTATGCCTCATCGAGCTCTCTATCTGGTTTACCAAGGCGTGGAGTGCTGTTTCCACGGATTTCCCCTTTGTGTATGCGTGCTGAGACATTGACAGCATTTCAGGGTGTAATGCCTCCTTCATGTGCAAGTCAATCAGTCTTTCAAGTGACTTTAGCAGGAACGATGATAAGCTGATTGGTCTCAGGTCTTTGGGGGAGGTGTGTGAGGCCTTTCCTCCTTTTGGGATGAAGACCGCTTCAACCTCTCTCCATATTTTTGGGATGTATGAGAGGTTTATACATGCCTTAAACATAGTCTCCAACCAAGGTGTAACTATATCTATGGCCTCTTGCAGCTCAACTGGACTGATCCCGTCAGGTCCAGGTGACTTAAAGGGTTTGAAGCTTTTGATGCTCCAGGTTAGCTTATCTCCACCTACAATTCTGTTAGCCAGATACCGAGGTGGAGCAGTTATGGTGGAGTCCACAACACTTATTCCATTGTTTGGAAAGTGTGTATCCATGAGTAGCTCCAGCGTTTCTGTACATGAGGTTGTCCAGTTTCCATCTTGCTTCTGTATGAAGCTTTGGACTGCCGGATCCTTAGATAAAATTTTACGCAGTCGGCTGGCTTCTGAGGTTTCCTCTATTTGCTCGCAGAGCCGAGCAAAGGATGACCTTTTGGCCTTCCTAACCTCCGTTTTGAAATTCCGTAGGCTGTTTTTCTAGGCAGTCCACTCATTGGTGATTTTTGCCTCGTTGAACAGCCTCCTGCTTTCCTTTCTTAGGGAGCTTATTAACGGCGTCCACCACCGTGGTTTGCTCTTACCTATCCTGCTCACGATTTTGCATGATGTGCGCATGGCCTTGTTACAGGCACCTGTGAACTGTTATGCTCTAATATAACCTAATCTAATATTTTGGATCGAGAGGTCGCGCTGTCGTGCGATATGTTGTCTGGATTTATCTACTCCGTTATAACCTAGTCTAACCATCTATGCTGTTCAAATCTGTAGCTGCGGTGGCGTTAATACGTAAGTACCGAATTTTTTATTGAAAACGAACAGTGGAGAATAAGATACAACCACGAGATCTACCAGCTCTTACCAGATTTAAATGGGCCGGGCATTTACAAAGGATGGAAGAGTCAAGAGTAGTCAAGAGGATTTTCAACCAAAAACCGGAAGGTAAAAGACCGGTTGGAAGACCAAAGATGGGCAGACAAAATCCAGGGGGACACTCGATCCATGCTCGGAACTCCAAACTGGAGTAAGGCGGCGGAGGACAGGGATGGCTGCAGGAAGAAAATAGAAGAGGCCAAGGTCCGATTTGAGCTGTAGTACCATTGAATGGATGGAATTTTTTATCTCATTAGTTTGGAATATTCGATTGATAAAATATCGATATTATTCTATTTATAAGGCTAAGGTATTCTAAAAATACACATTTCGAATACGACCAAAATTTCATAATAAAAAATCCGAATGTGTTTTGGAATTTGTGCAAACAATTTGGGAAGAGAAATCTCGGCGTGAAGCGTTCCGAGATAAAAACGATTTGTAAGAGTATTGATGATATCCGAAAAACGCCGCTGATAAGATAAGCACTCGGTCGGCGCGTTTCACGTCCACCCGAATTCCCCGAAATAAATTCACAACACAACAACTAACATTCACTTACGCTAAACTACTTTTCCGCCGCTGGAATTCTTACAACCCGAAACGAAAAAACATAATAATAATTCCAAATTAATATTAAAGATAAAAATGTAAATTGTTTTTACGTTTCAAATTTATTGTATAAATACAACACTAACACAGTCGTCGTCCGTTAGATAATTACTTCTTAATATTCTATTACATTAGGTCAGTGTTTCCCAAACTTTCTATCCACGTGTATCCCTTTCAAATATTTCTTGTGTGAAACAACGTGCAAACGATCAGCCACTGTCACAAGAAGCTTCTTGTATGCGACCCAGCCCTTGCTGCGTATAGCGCAAGTTTTAAATCAGTGGAAAGATATCTGACATCTGCCCTGAGAAATCTATCAAGTTATTACAGTTGGAACCAACTCAGACCAAATCCATCTAAGACACAAGTATACGCCTTCCACTTAAGGAACAGGGAAGCTCATCGTGAGTTACGCATATAATGGTCAGGTATACGATTGCAGCATTGTCACACCCCTAGACACTTGGGAGTAACCATTCATAGAGCTCTTACATTCAAAACCCACTGTAAGAATAACAAAATGAAAATCTCCACACGAAACGAAAATAGTAGGAACACAATGGGGCTCACATCCAGAGACTATGCTGAATTTGCTTCCCCAGTTTGGTACAAGTCATCTCATGCCAGACAGGTAAATTCAGCTCTGAACGAAACTTGTAGGTTGATTACAGGTTGTTTAAAGCCTACCCCAACAGATAAGCTCTACTACCTGGCTGGAATAGCACCACTTTGTGTACGTAGGGAGGTGGTTGCCAACAGTGAGAGGCTGAGATTGGAAGAGAACAGCGCCCACCCACTGCATAGATATAATCCCCCTCGGCAACGGCTGAGGCCCCGAAAGAGCTTCCTGAGGACATCTGTGATGCTTACCGTCTCACCGGAGAAAGCAAGGCTGGCTATATGGAAGAAGTCGACCCCCACCCCTGCGGTTAGATGCCAGTAGCTGAAGAAGTATCACCCGAGCACAACGAAAGCTGGATATAATCCTCCTCAGCAATGGCCCGAAAGAGCTTCCTGAGGACATCTGCGATGCTTACCGTCTGACCGGAGAAGGCAAGGCTAGCTATATGGAAGAAGTCGACCCCCACCCCTGCGGTTAGATGCCAGTAGTTGAAGAACTACCACCCGAGCACAACGAAAGCTGGTTGGTGTGGAAATCCCTAAACAGGTTACGATCAGGAGTTGGAAGATCCCGAGACAATCTGAAGAGATGCGCCCTCAGTACATGTGACACGTCTTGCGAATGTGGACATGAACAAACTACAAGACACATGCACTCGATTAAGATATTACCAAAACCATTTCCAGATTCCTTATAACAATTAGAAGGTGCCTACTGCCTGGACATGAAAGATGCCCTACACACACTTTGCATTTGATTGCCAGTACTTATTTTAAACAAACAAGATTGGAAAAGGGGTGTAAGGAGTTAGACAATACCCAAATGTCCTCACTTGCACGTAGTACACCCCGCTTTAAAATGACAAGGCTCTGGCGACCGAATGACTCTCGGGATAAGGAGTCCCCCTCTCTCTTGCCAATGGCAAGAGGCATTGGGAATTAGAGCACTCTTTGTCCTAGAGTTGGGAAACTGTCTCTAAAGAAAGAGGAACCATGAAGAAGGTCAACGGCATAAGAATGTAGAACGCACTGGACAACGACTACCTTAAAGACCAGATGAAATCATCACGGCTATACTCTTGCCGAGATTATCATCTGGAGTAAGTTCCTCTGTCGGATCTCCGGGAAGAACAGTTATGAGTAGACATCGGATTATATGCATTTGCATGTTTGCATATGCAAACGCATAAAACGCAATTTTCATATCATTATTGCATATTTTACTACTTTTTCATTTATACTGCTTATTTCAGTAGCGGCATGTGTTTTGTATTTGGCGGTAATGGTTTCAGGTCGCAGCCAGTGACGTGCCATTCGGGCACCTCACACTCGGCAACCCGACTACTGGCTTGCACTAGTCTATAAATTGATTTTCTCTACAAAAAAAGTGTTTTTAAAAGCAGCATCGCGCGTACAAAAATATAAAGAGCGTAGTGGTCGCTTGCACTACCTCCTCTAACATAGCACTACCTCCAGAAACAATATTAACGCGGTGAGGAAACATGGTCGAAAGCTGTATTGTTTTATGCTTAGAATTTTTAGGGCATAAAACAATTAGTTGGTCAATTTGACAGTTCAGAAGCTATTGCAATAGACCTTTTTTCGGTTAGTTAATCGCATGCGCATCCGTCAAGTTTAAAAGGCGGGAATATGAAAGTTTCGGGCACATATTTAGTTATAGGTCAAAAAGTTCGCACACTTTTTGACGTATAACATGGTGGAAATTGACACATGCGCACAAGAAAATTGCAACTATGAAAAGGTCTATTAATTCAAGCCAGCCGGCTTTAATTTCATGCTCCTTTAATCAAACAAAATATTGCTCTAATTGTAACACATTTCAGCAATATTCCCGACGTAATTGAGACTCTAGAAACTAAAAACCTTCCTCTGTGCAAACCCCTGGAAATATTGCAAAAAATGAATGAACAGAGCAACGAAGAAGCTCCGAGTTCTCTATCAGAAAAGTTCCGTGGCAAATTAAATGCTGTACTCTTTAAAAACCCAGGCCTTGAAGGAATACAAAAAGTAAATGCATTTATAAAAAGCATCAGCCAAACACCTGCCTGAAGAAGTTTTTGCAGAAGTGACGCCAAATTTCAAGTTATGTCCAGAAACGTCAGTTGGCGTAAAGCGGTCATTTTCAGCCTACAAATTAATATTAAGTGACAAACGTCACAAGTTTGCTCTAGAATATCAAATAGTATATTAAAGGACGAGTTCAGTAAGCGCGATTTTTCAGCACGCGAAGATTAGAAAACGACGAGCGTAGCCTCCTCGCTACGCTCGTCGTTTTCTAAACTTGGACGCGTGCTGAAAAATCGCGCTTACTGAACTCGTCCTTTAATATACAATTTCCTATTTTGCGCCTTTAATGGACATAACAGCACTCATATGCGTGCTGTTATGTCTCACCGAGTGCTGTTAGGAGTTAATTTTTTCAAGGTTGGCACTGAAATTCAGAGCTGTCAGTGTCAAATTTTCGGCGAGATAGTTTTGAGTTTATGTGATGTGTGGAAATCGCGAATACACAAATTTCATAAATTAATGGTAATAACAGCACTCGGCGAGCCATAACCGCACGCATACGAGTGCTGTTATGAGTCCATTACAGAAGCAAAATAGAAAAAACCGACCTCCTCGCTACGCTCGTCCTTTTCTAAACTTGGACACGTGCTGAAAAATCGCGCTTACTGAACTCGTCCTTTAATATACTATTTTCTATTTTGCGCCAGTAATGAAATATGCACTAAAAATGGGTGAAATATGCACAAAAAATAGGCAAAATATGCATAAAATATGCACAATCAAAATACTATTTATCATTGGAATTTACTTACTTTTACAATATACAGCTGTAGTTCTTGTAACAATATACAATTAAATATTTGTTTCTATTTTGCGTATGTAATGGACTCATAACAGTTTATATACATAACAGTTAATGAAATTTGTGTATTCGCGATTTACACACATCACATAACCTAAAAACTAACTCGCCGAAAATTTCGACACTGACAGCTCTGAATTTCAGTGCCAACCTTGAAAAAATTAACTCATAACAGCACACGGTGAGGCATAACCGCATGTGTATGAGTGCTGTTATGAGTCCATTACAGACGCAAAATAGAAAAAAATATTGAATTGTATATTGTCACAAGTACTACAACTGTATATTGTAAAAAATAAGTAAAAACCAATAATAAATGGTATTGTGATTGTGCATATTTTATGCATATTTCGCCCATTTTTAGTGCATATTTCACGCATATTTAGTGCATATTTGCATGCATATTTTGGCATGTTGATAGTGCATATAATCCGATGTCTAGTTATGAGTAGAGACATGAAGAAAATAAAATGGCAAGAAGAACTAAAAGTAGCAACCTGGAATGTGAAAACCATGAGTCAAGGAGGGAAACTACATAAAACAATTCAAGAAATGGATAGGATGGGAATAGACACACTTGGTGTTAGAGAGATGTGATGACCGAACACAGGAGTTATTTACATAAATGGAGATAGAGTACTATACACACGTAAAGCAGATGGGATGCACTAGCAAGAGACGGTGTAATACTAACACTTTGTACCCCTTAGTAGTAGTTCCGTTAGATAATTACTTCTTAATATTCTATTACATTAGGTCAGTGTTTCCCATACTTTCTATCCACGTGTATCCCTTTCAAATATTTCTTGTGTGAAACAACGTGCAAACGATCAGCCACTGTCACAAGAAGCTTCTTGTATGCGACCCAGCCCTTGCTGCGCATAGCGCAAGTTTTGAATCAGTGGAAAGATATCTGACATCTGCCCTGAGAAATCTATCAAGTTATTACAGTTGGAACCAACTCAAACCAAATCCATCTAAGACACAAGTATGCGCCTTCCACTTAAGGAACAGGGAAGCTCATCGTGAGTTACGCATATAATGGTCAGGTATACGATTGCAGCATTGTCACACCCCTAGACACTTGGGAGTAACCATTCATAGAGCTCTTACATTCAAAACCCACTGTAAGAATAACAAAATGAAAATCTCCACACGAAAGGAAAATTGTAGGAACACAATGGGGCTCACATCCAGAGACTATGCTGAATTTGCTTCCCCAGTTTGGTACAAGTCATCTCATGCCAGACAGGTAAATACAGCTCTGAAAGAAACCTGTAGATTGATTACATGTTGCTTAAAGCCTACCCCAACAGATAAGCTCTACTACCTGGCTGGAATAGCACCACCTTGTGTACGTATTGAGGTGGTTGCCAACAGTGAGAGGCTGAGATTGGAAGAGAACAGCGCCCACCCACTGCATAGATATAATCCTTCTCGGCAACGGCTGAGGTCCCGAAAGAGCTTAGTGAGGACATCTGTGATGCTCACCGTCTCACCGGAGAAGGCAAGGCTGGCTATATGGAAGAAGTCGACCCACACCCCTGCGGTTAGATACCAGTAGCTGAAGAACTACCACCCGAGCACAACCAAAGCTGGTTGGTGTGGAAATCCCTAAACAGGTTACGATCAGGAGTTGGAGGATCCCGAGACATTCTGAAGAGATGGGGCCTCAGTACATGTGACACGTCTTGCGAATGAGGACAAGAACAAACTACAAGACACATTCACTCGATTAAGATATTACCAAAACCATTTCCAGATGCCTTATAACAATTAGAAGGTGCCTACTGCCTGGACATGAAAGATGCCCTACACACACTTTGCATTTGATTGCCAGTACTTATTTTAAACAAACAAGATTGGAAAAGGGGTGTAAGGAGTTAGACAATACCCAAATGTCATCCTCACTTGCACGTAGTGCACCCCGCTTTAACTGACAAGGCTATGGCGACCGAATGACTCTCGGGATAAGGAGTCCCCCTCACTCTTGCCAGTGGCAAGAGGCATTGGGAATTAGAGCACTCTTTGTCCTAGAGTTGGGAAACTGTCTCTAAAGAAAGATGCATGGAAAAAGTCCGCGAACGTCAATCGTGGACTTGACGTTCGCATCGCAGGGACTGATGGGAAGAGTCAGGGATTGGCAGGTGATGGACGATTGGGAGTCGCTGAGCGACCACCAATGCGTTTCCTTTCACATAGACAGTAAAGCCATCGAGGGGCCGCCGCGCGAGTAGCGCACTCATTGGATAGTTGGAAGAGCTGACCAGGAAGCTATTACTCGGGAGATGGCTCGAGGAAATGCACCGCACGGGCTGGCCGCGGAGGATCTTACTGGGGCGTTCGTGAACAGGGTGGTTGACGCTTGCAGGGCTGGCGTCCCTCAAAGACGTCTGTCGTCAGGGAGGCGGAAGCCGGTTTATTGGTGGATGCCAGAAGTGTCTAGGCAGTGTAGGCGTCAACTTCAGAGGGCGCGGCGTAGACGGGAGCTGTGTGAGGCTGCGGAAGAACGAGCGAAACTGGACCGTTGTGATTTTCGACGAGCTATTGTGCGGAGCAAATCCCAGCAGCGGTGACAGGAACTCTGCCTACTGGTCGACCGCGATCCGTGGGGCTTGCCGTACCGTATAGTCACCGGTCGGTTCTGGCACCGAGGGAAGGGTCCTGACGCGTGCGTGATGGGTGGGTGCAACTTTTTAACGCTACAGCGAGGGGGGTGGGACGCGTTGTCGTATGGCGGTACGTTAGGGTGGCCTCCTTCACCATGGAGCAAGTCTGCAGAGCGGTAGCCTCACTGCCCGCGAAAAGGCACCCGGCCCAGATGGGCTACCAAACAAGCTGTTCCGCCTGGCAGCAGGGGCGGCCTCGAAGGACTTGCCGACGTCTGCAACAGATGTCTGGAAGAGGGAGTGTTTTCCAAGTGTTTCTTTAGAGACTTTTTCCATGCATATAATGAAAGATGCATATAATCCTCCTCAGCAATGGCTGAGGCCCCGAAAGAGCTTCCTGAGGACATCTGAGATGCTTACCGTCTGACCGGAGAAGGCAAGGCTAGCTATATGGAAGAAGTCGACCCCCACCCCTGCGGTTAGATGCCAGTAGCTGAAGAACTACCACCCGAGCACAACGAAAGCTGGTTGGTGTGGAAATCCCTAAACAGGTTACGATCAGGATTTGGAAGATCCCGAGACATTCTGAAGAGATGGGGCCTCAGTACATGTGACACGTTTTGCGAATGTGGACAAGAACAAACTACAAGACACATTCACTCGAATAAGATATTACTAAAACCATTTCCAGATGCCTTATAACAATTAGAAGGTGCCTACTGCCTGGACATGAAAGATGCCCTACACACACTTTGCATTTGATTGCCAGTACTTATTTTAAACAAACAAGATTGGAAAAGGGGTGTAAGGAGTTAGACAATACCCAAATGTCCTCACTTGCACGTAGTACACCCCGCTTTAAACTGACAAGGCTCTGGCGACCAAATGACTCTCGGGATAAGGAGTCCCCCTCTCTCTTGCCAGTGGCAAGAGGCATTGGGAATTAGAGTCTTTGTCCTAGAGTTGGGAAACTGTCTCTAAAGAAAGAGGAACCATGAAGATGGTCAACGGCATAAGGATGTAGAACACACTGGACAACGAATACATTAAAGACCTGATGAAATCATCACGGCTATACTCTTGGCGAAAATATCATCTGGAGTAAGTTCCTCTGTCGGATCTCCGGGAAGAACAGTTATGAGTAGACATCGTATTATATGCATTTGCATGTTTGCATATGCAAACGCATAAAACGCTATTTTCATATCATTATTGCATATTTTACTACTTTTTCATTTATACCGCTTATTTCAGTAGCGACATGTGTTTTGTATTAGGCGGTAACGGAGGCAGGTCGCAGCCAATGACGTGCCATTCGGGCACCTCACACTCGGCAACCCGACTACTGGCTTGCATTAGTCTATAAATTGATTTTCTCTACAAAGAAAGTGTTTTTAAAAGCAACATCTCGCGTACAAAATATAAAAAGCGTAGTGGTCGCTGGCACTACCTCCTCTAACATAGCACTACCTCCAGAACCAATATTAACGCGGTGAGGAAACATGGTCGAAAGCTGTATTGTTTTATGCTTAGAATTTTTAGGGCATAAAACAATTAGTTGGTCAATTTGACAGTTCAGAAGCTATTGCAATAGACCTTTTTTCGGTTAGTTAAGCGCATGCGCATCCGTCAAGTTTAAAAGGCGGGAATATGAAAGTTTCGGGCACATATTTAGTTATAGGTCAAAAAGTTCGGACACTTCTTCACGTATAACATGATGGAAATTGACACATGCGCACAAGAAAATTGCAACTATGAAAAGGTCTATTAATTCAAGCCAGCCGGCATTTCATGCTCCTTTAATCAAACAAAATATTGCTATAATTGTAACACATTTCAGCAATATTCCCGACGCAATTGAGACTCTAGAAACTAAAAACCTTCCTCTGTGCAAACCCCTGGAAATATTGCAAAAAATGAATGAACAGAGCAACGAAGAAGCTCCGAGTTCACTATCATAAAAGTTCCGTGGTAAATTAAATGCTGTACTCTATAAAAACCCAGGCCTTGAAGGAATAGAAAAAGTAAATGCATTTATAAAAAGCATCAGCCAAACACCTGCCTGAAGAAGTTTTTGCAGAAGTGACGCCAAATTTCAAGTTATGTCCAGAAACGTCAGTTGGCGTAAAGCAGTCATTTTCAGCCTACACATTAATATTAAGTGACAAACGTCACAAGTTTGCTCTAGAATATCAAATAGTATATTAAAGGACGAGTTCAGTAAGCGCGATTTTTCAGCACGCGAAGTTTAGAAAACGACGAGCGTAGCCTCCTCGCTACGCTAGTAGTTTTCTAAACTTTGACGCGTGCTGAAAAATCGCGCTTACGAAACTCGTCCTTTAATATACAATTTTCCATTTTGCGTCTGTAATGGACATAACAGCACTCATATGCGTGCTGTTATGGCTCACCGAGTGCTGTTAGGAGTTAATTTTTTCAAGGTTGGCACTGAAATTCAGAGTGTCAAATTTTCGGCGAGATAGTTTTGAGTTTATGTGATGTGTGGAAATCGCGAATACACAAATTTCATTAATTAATGGTAATAACAGCACTCGGCGAGCCATAACCGCACGCATACGAGTGCTGTTATGAGTCCATTATAGAAGCAAAATGGAAAAAACGCACCTCCTCGCTACGCTCGTCCTTTTCTAATCTTGGACGCTTGCTGAAAAATCGCGCTTACTGAACTCGTCCTTTAATATACTATTTTCTATTTTACGCCAGTAATGAAATATGCACTAAAAATGGGTGAAATATGCACAGAAAATAGGCGAAATATGCATAAAATATGCACAATCAAAATAATATTTATTATTGGAATTTACTTACTTTTACAATATACAGCTGTAGTTCTTGTAACAATATACAATTAAATATTTGTTTCTATTTTGCGTATGTAATAGACTCATAACAGTTTATATACATAACAGTTAATGAAATTTGTGTATTCGCTATTTTCAAACATCACATAACCTAAAAACTAACTCGCCGACAATTTGACACTGACAGCTCTGAATTTCAGTGCCAACCTTTAAAAAATTAACTCATAACAGCACTCGGTGAGCCATAACCGCATGTGTATGAGTGCTGTTATGAGTCCATTACAGACGCAAAATAGAAAAAAATATTGAATTGTATATTGTCACAAGTACTACAAACTGTATATTGTAAAAAATAAGTAAAAACCAATAATAAATAGTATTGTGATTGTGGATATTTTATGCATATTTCGCCCATTTTTAGTGCATATTTCACGCATATTTAGTGCATATTTGCATGCATATTTTGGCATGTTGATAGTGTTTATAATCCGATGTCTAGTTATGAGTAGAGACATGAAGAAAATAAAATGGCAAGAAGAACTAAAAGTGGCAACCTGGAATGTGAAAACCATGAGTCAAGGAGGGAAACTACAGAAAACAATTCAAGAAATGGATAGGATGGGAATAGACACACTTGGTGTTAGAGAGATGTAATGACCGAACACAGGAGTTATTTACATAAATGGAGATAGAGTACTATACACACGTAAAGCAGATGGGATGCACTAGCAAGAGACGGTGTAATACTAACACTTTGTACCCCTTAGTAGTAGTACCTTAGTAGTACCCCTTAGTTAGAAAATTTCAGAGATATGTTATTATAAACAACAACTGTACTTTCCCAGTCTTCAGATTGGAGTTTCAAAGATAAAAATATAGTTATTTATTATACAAGCGGATAAAATTAAGGTTTACTGAGATTTAAATTCGCGAGTAAAAGCTTAATTTTATTCGCTAGTGCATACAACCTTTTAATTAATTTTGCTGTTCATTTAACAAGTTGAATTCAAACAAGTTCCATTTTGGTTTTTTTTTTAAGAGAAGCATCGAAGTCGCCCATTATTGTATTGTTGTCATGACAACGATAAAATTGTTGATTCGTATGTCAAAATCTTGTTTAGTGTTTAATTAATTTGTGTTTTATTAACCATAAATGGATACATCCTAAGAATTGTTAAATGGTGATGTAATTTCGGAAAGATTACTCTCGCGGAAATCAAGACGTTTATACAAAAAATATGTAATAAGTTTTGTAATTGGAGATCAATCGGCGAAGTCAACATTTATGGTTGTGTTTACGGAGCCCACAAGTGAATTATTTCGATGCGTTGCTGTGGATACTTTTATTTCACTAGCGAAATAATTTTTTTAATTTTTTTTTATTGATCCGCATCCAAAGAATTAAACGTGACTTTTTAAGGTAAAATCGGATCAAAATTATTACAAATCTTAGGAAAAATATTATTCTTTATGAGTTCACTTTAAGACAGCTTATGCTTGTCTTTATATACGTAAAAACAATCTGCAATCATTTTATCGTGAGCAGTTAGTAAAATAATCCATTGGTTGTATAGTATTAATTTATTATCAAAGATGATGAAGATGAATTATTTTTAGATTTCAAACACTTTATAAAAAAATAATGTGGGATGCACTATTTTTTATGTAATTTAACCCCATGACGTTGAGGTGTCATATACATGTGATCTTATGAGATATACATGACGTCTTAGAGACGTCATTGTATCTCAAGGGGTTAAATACGAGGGTAGATTGAAATGTTTCCGGAATGGACAAGAGATGTTATGAGAGTTATGAGATTGTTATGATGGTTGTCAAGGCCATCAAGGTTGATATCAAGGTTGTCAAGATTGTTGACAGGTTCGTCGTTCAGTTTTTGTTTACTAGGCAATCTTGTGAAGCAAGTCAGGCAGTTTGCGAAGTCAGGCACATTCCGGAAACTTTTTAATTTAAAAAAAAACTTTCGTTTTTTTTATTACTCATGCGGGATAAGTACTATTTTGGCGACCGTTTTTGGGTGCGACAAATGACCGTTTGTCAATTCAAATTCAATAGGAGTGAGGAGGATCCAGAACGCATCATCTTTCCCTACTTGTGCACATGCTCTAATTCGTACACTAAATTTAAACTAAAACATTCCCTAGAATTGTCTGTGTAGTTATGAAGCGCTAGTCTAGTCTCCATAGTCTAGTCTGTCTGGTCTGTCTGGTCCGTCTCGTCCGTCTGGTCTGTCTGGTCCGTGTGATCCGTGTGGTCCGTGTGGTAGCTGTGGTCCGTGTAGAGCGGGTGATCCGTGTGGTCCGTGCGGTCTGGGTAGTCCGTGTGGTCCGTGTAGTCCGTGTGGTCCCTCTGGTCCGTCTGGTCTGTCTGGTCTGTCTGGTCTGTCTGGTCTGTCTGGTGTGTGTGGTGTGTGTGGTCTGTGTGGTATGTGTGGTCTGTGTTGTCTGTGTGGTCTGTGTGGTCTGTGTGGTCTGTGTGGTGTGTGTGGTCTGTGTGGTCTGTGTGGTCTGTGTGGTCTGTGTGGTCTGTGTGGTCTGTGTGGTCTGTGTGGTCTGTGTGGTCTGTGTGGTCTGTGTGGTCTGTGTGGTCTGTGTGGTCTGTGTGGTCTGTGTGGTCTGTGTGGTCTGTGTGGTCTGTGTAATCTGTGTGGTCTGTGTGGTCTGTGTGGTCTGTGTGGTCTGTGTGGTCTGTGTGGTCTGTGTGGTCTGTGTGGTATGTGTGGTCTGTGTGGTCTGTGTGGTCTGTGTGGTCTGTGTGGTCTGTGTGGTCTGTGTGGTCTGTGTGGTCTGTGTGGTCTGTGTGGTCTGTGTGATCTGTGTGGTCTGTGTGGTCTGTGTGGTCTGTGTGGTCTGTGTGGTCTGTGTGGTCTGTGTGGTCTGTGTGGTCTGTGTGGTCTGTGTGGTCTGTGTGGTCTGTCTGGTCGTCTGGTCTGTCTGGTCTGTCTGGTCTGTCTGGTCTGTCTGGTCTGTCTGGTCTGTCTGGTCTGTCTGGTCTGTCTGGTCTGTCTGGTCTGTCTGGTCTGTCTGGTCTGTCTGGTCTGTCTGGTCTGTCTGGTCTGTCTGGTCTGTCTGGTCTGTCTGGTCTGTCTGGTCTGTCTGGTCTGTCTGGTCTGTCTGGTCTGTCTGGTCTGTCTGGTCTGTCTGGTCTGTCTGGTCTGTCTGGTCTGTCTGGTCTGTCTGGTCTGTCTGGTCTGTCTGGTCTGTCTGGTCTGTCTGGTCTGTCTGGTCTGTCTGGTCTGTCTGGTCTGTCTGGTCTGTCTGGTCTGTCTGGTCTGTCTGGTCTGTCTGGTCTGTCTGGTCTGTCTGGTCTGTCTGGTCTGTCTGGTCTGTCTGGTCTGTCTGGTCTGTCTGGTCTGTCTGGTCTGTCTGGTCTGTCTGGTCTGTCTGGTCTGTCTGGTCTGTCTGGTCTGTCTGGTCTGTCTGGTCTGTCTGGTCTGTCTGGTCTGTCTGGTCTGTCTGGTCTGTCTGGTCTGTCTGGTCTGTCTGGTCTGTCTGGTCTGTCTGGTCTGTCTGGTCTGTCTGGTCTGTCTGGTCTGTCTGGTCTGTCTGGTCTGTCTGGTCTGTCTGGTCTGTCTGGTCTGTCTGGTCTGTCTGGTCTGTCTGGTCTGTCTGGTCTGTCTGGTCTGTCTGGTCTGTCTGGTCTGTCTGGTCTGTCTGGTCTGTCTGGTCTGTCTGGTCTGTCTGGTCTGTCTGGTCTGTCTGGTCTGTCTGGTCTGTCTGGTCTGTCTGGTCTGTCTGGTCTGTCTGGTCTGTCTGGTCTGTCTGGTCTGTCTGGTCTGTCTGGTCTGTCTGGTCTGTCTGGTCTGTCTGGTCTGTCTGGTCTGTCTGGTCTGTCTGGTCTGTCTGGTCTGTCTGGTCTGTCTGGTCTGTCTGGTCTGTCTGGTCTGTCTGGTCTGTCTGGTCTGTCTGGTCTGTCTGGTCTGTCTGGTCTGTCTGGTCTGTCTGGTCTGTCTGGTCTGTCTGGTCTGTCTGGTCTGTCTGGTCTGTCTGGTCTGTCTGGTCTGTCTGGTCTGTCTGGTCTGTCTGGTCTGTCTGGTCTGTCTGGTCTGTCTGGTCTGTCTGGTCTGTCTGGTCTGTCTGGTCTGTCTGGTCTGTCTGGTCTGTCTGGTCTGTCTGGTCTGTCTGGTCTGTCTGGTCTGTCTGGTCTGTCTGGTCTGTCTGGTCTGTCTGGTCTGTCTGGTCTGTCTGGTCTGTCTGGTCTGTCTGGTCTGTCTGGTCTGTCTGGTCTGTCTGGTCTGTCTGGTCTGTCTGGTCTGTCTGGTCTGTCTGGTCTGTCTGGTCTGTCTGGTCTGTCTGGTCTGTCTGGTCTGTCTGGTCTGTCTGGTCTGTCTGGTCTGTCTGGTCTGTCTGGTCTGTCTGGTCTGTCTGGTCTGTCTGGTCTGTCTGGTCTGTCTGGTCTGTCTGGTCTGTCTGGTCTGTCTGGTCTGTCTGGTCTGTCTGGTCTGTCTGGTCTGTCTGGTCTGTCTGGTCTGTCTGGTCTGTCTGGTCTGTCTGGTCTGTCTGGTCTGTCTGGTCTGTCTGGTCTGTCTGGTCTGTCTGGTCTGTCTGGTCTGTCTGGTCTGTCTGGTCTGTCTGGTCTGTCTGGTCTGTCTGGTCTGTCTGGTCTGTCTGGTCTGTCTGGTCTGTCTGGTCTGTCTGGTCTGTCTGGTCTGTCTGGTCTGTCTGGTCTGTCTGGTCTGTCTGGTCTGTCTGGTCTGTCTGGTCTGTCTGGTCTGTCTGGTCTGTCTGGTCTGTCTGGTCTGTCTGGTCTGTCTGGTCTGTCTGGTCTGTCTGGTCTGTCTGGTCTGTCTGGTCTGTCTGGTCTGTCTGGTCTGTCTGGTCTGTCTGGTCTGTCTGGTCTGTCTGGTCTGTCTGGTCTGTCTGGTCTGTCTGGTCTGTCTGGTCTGTCTGGTCTGTCTGGTCTGTCTGGTCTGTCTGGTCTGTCTGGTCTGTCTGGTCTGTCTGGTCTGTCTGGTCTGTCTGGTCTGTCGGGTCTGTCTGGTCCGTCTGGTCCGTCTGGTCCGTGTAGTCCCTGTAGTCCCTCTAGTCCGTCTAGTCCGTCTAGTCCGTCTTGTCCGTCTTGTCCGTCTAGTCTGTCTAGTCTGTCTAGTCTGTCTAGTCTGTCTTCTTCATTTAGTCTCGTGTGTTAAGTCTTGCATGTCTTCTATATAGAAATATATATTTAATCTATGAATAATGAGTTGTGTATGGAGATTAAACAGATTCAGTTAAGAGCGTAAAATCTCCTATTTAGTGAAGTTAGACAATGCGGTGTTGTCGTTTCGATTACGCACGCCTCATTTATGGGGTTTTTGTGTACGGGAGGAACATATTATTATCGCGTTAGACTGCACATACGGTAGCCCGAATGCTCTTTACCAGGTATCACCACAAAAGGCGAACAAAAAGACTTAATCCGCCGAAACGGTGTCGGCGTCGCTTGAGCGGAAGAGTTTTTCGATGTTCGGCCGAGCGGATGGACCATTTTTGCACCTTTGCTAAACTGTTTTATACAAATCGTTCATCCAAAATTAATTTTAAAAGTTTTGCAAGACTTGAGAATTTTACCTTTTTTCGTTATCGAGGGAATTTCACATTAAGGCTAAATTGTGAAATTTCTAATTTGTGAAATTGAAAATTTGAAATTTCCTAGACATTCTATAAATAATATAATGTATTAAACACTTGATATACATAACGTCTATAAGACGTTATATATATGTGATAAGATCACATGTATATGGACACGTCAACGCCCATTTTATTCGTCAAGTCAAGGGGTTAATTGTTGGCAAATGTCTGTAATTCCTTAATAACTTTTCTTAGTTTTTCGTCATCTGATTTACTATTTCGAGAACTGATTCCGAAACTTGTTCGTTTCCGTCTTATCAGTCTGCGTCCCGTCACAATCGCAAATATTTGTCCGCTCCGCTTTTTTCTCACCGAACTTTATCAATCGCGATTTTTGCACAAAGATTTTTTTGTCTGTCGAAAACGTGAAAACAAAATTCGAGCCAGCAAGCGAACACAATGAGATAGCCGTGTGTCAATAAGGGAGCTACTTCCATCACTTTTCCATCCGCCGATCTACTCATATCTCGACTAATCTAAGGTCGGGACTCGAACCAACAACATTTATTTGATTTCCGATTAAGACGATATCGAACTCAAGTGTGTATATTTATGGATTACACACTAAATACAAATAAATAAGTTTTGAATAAGCCAGAAATTACCGAATTATTTGATATATACAGGGTGTTTGGTAAACATGCGGAAAAAATTCAATGGGTTATTGCTTGGCCTATTCTAAGAATATTTTGTCGTAGGATTATTTCTGAAAAACCTAATATCCCCGACCGAAAAATCTTCGAAAACATTCATCGACGTCTTCGTGAAACAGGCGCATTGAAACGAAATGGAGGGTCAGGAAGATTAATGACAGTAAGAACGGTACAACTGGAACAGAATGTGCTGGACATGATAGAGGAAGATCGAAGTAGAATGATAGTAGTAAGAATGTGGTTTATGCACGATGCTGCACAACTACATTTTAGTTTGGTTTCTCTTGATTTTTTAACAGCAACATACGGAGATTGGATAGGTCGAGGCGGGCCACACGCATGATCCTCAGACTAAAACCCCTGGATTATTTCTTATGGGGCTATCTGAAGACTTTAGTTTACGCTATCCACTGGAGGATAATTTCGACGAATTGTGAAATCGGATAATTGCTGGGTGTAACTCAATTAGAAACAACTCTGGTGTGTTTGAAAGAGTTCGGCACTTAATGACGAGAAGATTGAATGCTTGTATTCAGGCTGGAGGAAGTCATTTCGAACACTTATTGTGGATTAAGCAACTTTACATGTACTTTTTGATAATTAACTGTCGCAAATTTTGTTCACCCTGTATCTTCGAAACAAACGGTTTTTCAGAAATCATCATAAGACAAAACATTCCTAGAATAAGCCAAGGAATAAATAACTCCTTAATTGTTTGTTTAATTAACACCCTGTATATAAATTCGTGTGGAGCATTTTCAGGTAATAGCAAGTAGTAGAAAAGGATTTTAAAAATATGAATTGGTAGAAAGTAGGTGTTGAGAGAGTGTGGAGCAAAAGCACGATGATAATTATAATCGAGTTAGAAGGAAGCGCCATAAAAGGCGACCGCTATAAAAGCACTAAAAATAATAGCACACACAGAGCCGAGATAGAGATAATTAGCCAGCTAGTAGTCTAGTGCAAGTCATAAGTGAACAGCAGATATCGTAAATTGTAGCCTTATATCTTTATATATTTAATGAATGTTGTGGTGTAAAAAGTGGAAGAGGTGGAACCGGGAGGAGGAGGAGGGCTAATAGAGACAAAGTATCTGTGAACCAGGTGCATGGTCGGTCTGAATGGAGCAATTTGTGAAATGGAACAAGGCCATTGTTTGAATTTAAAACCTCTTAGTTCAGAATCCCAAACTGAAAACAGTCATTATGTTATTTTCGGAGGAATTAAAGGCTCTCGCCGGACACACTCAGGACGGACTTAATGTGAAAACCTAATTTTCTCATTTCAACCGAAATAATCAACTTTTTTTAATTACCCCCAACAATTACGCTTCTTTCTCTCTCGCGATAATTACCCTTCTCTCTTACTGATTAATTATTAACAAACATAAACACGTTTCAAAAACCAACTCATCTTCTATCCCATTGTTGTTACGTTTGTTGCAGATCAAATTACCCTGTTCGTCGAGTGATAAAAACAATTTTGAATTACAACAACATTAACAAATTTTCTGAGAGTTTTCGGAGGAAAAATTAGATTGTGCGACCAAAAGTGCGAACGTAAAACGAAAACGCGTGATTCTGATTTCCTTAGGAAATAAAATCTCGTTTCTTGACTCGAAATCTCACATTCACACTCATCGAGAGATTAAAATGTAATTATAGTTCTCGTACTCGAGTGTCCATATCGACAAATCATGACAATAATATATCTCAATATACCAAAAACTCGTCACAACTCAAACTAAATACACAAACTTATTTCTTAATGCTGTAGAGTGAACAAGACTAATACTAAAACTTTCCAAAATATGTGATAACTAACAACATGCGTAAGCCTGTCTGTCCAGTTAATCCAGTCTGCTTAGTCTTGTCTGTCTAGCCCTGACTGTCTAGACTTGTCTGTCTAGACTTGTCTGTCTAGTCTTGTCTGTCTAGTCTTGTCTGTCTAGTCTTGTCTGTCTAGTCTTGTCTGTCTAGTCTTGTCTGTCTAGTCTTGTCTGTCTACTCTTGTCTGTCTAGTCTTGTCTGTCTAGTCTTGTCTGTCTAGTCTTGTCTGTCTAGTCTTGTCTGTCTAGTCTTGTCTGTCTAGTCTTGTCTGTCTAGTCTTGTCTGTCTAGTCTTGTCTGTCTAGTCTTGTCTGTCTAGTCTTGTCTGTCTAGTCTTGTCTGTCTAGTCTTGTCTGTCTAGTCTTGTCTGTCTAGTCTTGTCTGTCTAGTCTTGTCTGTCTAGTCTTGTCTGTCTAGTCTTGTCTGTCTAGTCTTGTCTGTCTAGTCTTGTCTGTCTAGTCTTGTCTGTCTAGTCTTGTCTGTCTAGTCTTGTCTGTCTAGTCTTGTCTGTCTAGTCTTGTCTGTCTAGTCTTGTCTGTCTAGTCTTGTCTGTCTAGTCTTGTCTGTCTAGTCTTGTCTGTCTAGTCTTGTCTGTCTAGTCTTGTCTGTCTAGTCTTGTCTGTCTAGTCTTGTCTGTCTAGTCTTGTCTGTCTAGTCTTGTCTGTCTAGTCTTGTCTGTCTAGTCTTGTCTGTCTAGTCTTGTCTGTCTAGTCTTGTCTGTCTAGTCTTGTCTGTCTAGTCTTGTCTGTCTAGTCTTGTCTGTCTAGTCTTGTCTGTCTAGTCTTGTCTGTCTAGTCTTGTCTGTCTAGTCTTGTCTGTCTAGTCTTGTCTGTCTAGTCTTGTCTGTCTAGTCTTGTCTGTCTAGTCTTGTCTGTCTAGTCTTGTCTGTCTAGTCTTGTCTGTCTAGTCTTGTCTGTCTAGTCTTGTCTGTCTAGTCTTGTCTGTCTAGTCTTGCCTGTCTAGTCTTGTCTGTCTAGTCTTGTCTGTCTAGTCTTGTCTGTCTAGTCTTGTCTGTCTAGTCTTGTCTGTCTAGTCTTGTCTGTCTAGTCTTGTCTGTCTAGTCTTGTCTGTCTAGTCTTGTCTGTCTAGTCTTGTCTGTCTAGTCTTGTCTGTCTAGTCTTGTCCGTCTAGTCTTGTCTGTCTAGTCTTGTCTGTCTAGTCTTGTCTGTCTAGTCTTGTCTGTCTAGTCTTGTCTGTCTAGTCTTGTCTGTCTAGTCTTGTCTGTCTAGTCTTGTCTGTCTAGTCTTGTCTGTCTAGTCTTGTCTATCTAGTCTTGTCTGTCTAGTCTTGTCTGTCTAGTCTTGTCTGTCTAGTCTTGTCTGTCTAGTCTTGTCTGTCTAGTCTTGTCTGTCTAGTATTGTCTGTCTAGTCTTGTCTGTCTAGTCTTGTCTGTCTAGTCTTGTCTGTCTAGTCTTGTCTGTCTAGTCTTGTCTGTCTAGTCTTGTCTGTCTAGTCTTGTCTGTCTAGTCTTGTCTGTCTAGTCTTGTCTGTCTAGTCTTGTCTGTCTAGTCTTGTCTGTCTAGTCTTGTCTGTCTAGTCTTGTCTGTCTAGTCTTGTCTGTCTAGTCTTGTCTGTCTAGTCTTGTCTGTCTAGTCTTGTCCGTCTAGTCTTGTCTGTCTAGTCTTGTCTGTCTAGTCTTGTCTGTATAGTCTTGTCTGTCTAGTCTTGTCTGTCTAGTCTTGTCCGTCTAGTCTTGTCTGTCTAGTCTTGTCCGTCTAGTCTTGTGCGTCTAGTCTTGTCCGTCTAGTCTTGTCTGTCTAGTCCTGTCTGTCTAGTCTTGTCTGTCTAGACTTGTCTGTCTAGTCTTGTCTGTCTAGTCTTGTCTGTCTAGTCTTGTCTGTCTAGTCTTGTCTGTCTTGTCTTGTCTGTCTAGTCTTGTCTGTCTAGTCTTGTCCGTCTAGTCTTGTCTGTCTAGTCTTGTCTGTCTAGTCTTGTCTGTCTAGTCTTGTCTGTCTAGTCTTGTCCGTCTAGTCTTGTCTGTCTAGTCTTGTCTGTCTAGTCTTGTCTGTCTAGTCTTGTCTGTCTAGTCTTGTCCGTCTCAACATACCCGCCTTTCAATGCGGAAGACCCGGGTTCGAATCCTGGACGGGGAGGCGACAACTTGGGCGGTTTTCATTAACCGTCCGGGCTGCCCACCCTGAATGAATGCAATATATGCGATACCGGGGTGGCGCATACTAAAAGCCAAGGTGGAATAGGGGATTTGGTGAGTCTTGTCCGTCTAGTCTTGTCTGTCTAGTCTTGTCTGTCTAGTCTTGTCTGTCTTGTCTTGTCTGTCTAGTCTTGTCTGTCTAGTCTTGTCTGTCTAGTCTTGTCTGTCTAGTCTTGTCTGTCTAGTCTTGTCTGTCTAGTCTTGTCCGTCTAGTCTTGTCTGTCTAGTCTTGTCTGTCTAGTATTGTCTGTCTAGTCTTGTCCGTCTAGTCTTGTCTGTCTAGTCTTGTCTGTCTAGTCTTGTCTGTCTTGTCTTGTCTGTCTAGTCTTGTCTGTCTAGTCTTGTCTGTCTAGTCTTGTCTGTCTAATCTTGTCTGTCTAGTCTTGTCTGTCTAGTCTTGTCTGTCTAGTCTTGTCTGTCTAGTCTTGTCTGTCTAGTCTTGTCTGTCTAGTCTTGTCTGTCTAGTCTTGTCTGTCTAGTCTTGTCTGTCTAGTCTTGTCTGTCTAGTCTTGTCTGTCTAGTCTTGTCTGTCTAGTCTTATCTGTCTAGTCTTGTCTGTCTAGTCTTGTCTGTCTAGTCTTGTCTGTCTAGTCTTTTCTGTCTAGTCTTGTCTGTCTAGTCTTGTCTGTCTAGTCTTGTCTGTCTAGTCTTGTCTGTCTAGTCTTGTCTGTCTAGTCTTGTCTGTCTAGTCTTGTCTGTCTAGTCTTTTCTGTCTAGTCTTGTCTGTCTAATCTTGTCTGTCTAGTCTTGTCCGTCTAGTCTTGTCCGTCTAGTCTTGTCCGTCTAGTCTTGTCTGTCTAATCTTGTCTGTCTAGTGTTCTCTGCCTAGTCTTGTCTGTCTAGTCTTCTCTGCCTAGTCTTGTCTGTCTAGTCTTGTCTGTCTAGTCTTGTCTGTCGAGTCTTGTCTGTCTAGTCTTGTCTGTCTAGTCTTGTCTGTCTATTCTTGTCTGTCTAGTTTTGTCTGTCTAGTCTTTTATGTCTAGTCTTGTCTGTCTAGTCTTGTCTGTCTAGTCTTGTCTGTCTAGTCTTGTCTGTCTAGTCTTGTCTGTCTAGTCTTGTCTGTCTAGTCTTGTCTGTCTAGTCTTGTCTGTCTAGTCTTGTCTGTCTAATCTTGTCTGTCTAGTCTTGTCCGTCTAGTCTTGTCCGTCTAGTCTTGTCCGTCTAGTCTTGTCTGTCTAATCTTGTCTGTCTAGTGTTCTCTGCCTAGTCTTGTCTGTCTAGTCTTTTCTGCCTAGTCTTGTCTGTCTATAATAGAAATTGCATTAAGATTGTTCTTTAAGATTTGGTGATAAGAATCTAGTTCCATCAAGAACAAAGAGAGAATCCATAAAACTAAAGAAAACATAACTGATAATTGACGGTAGTGTACAATTAAGTGAGTAGGGAGAGACGAAGGAGGTCTAGTAAGAAACAAAGCAAGTTAAAGATGGTGTCGAATGTGAATAAATTACCACCGAAGAGAAAAAGGAGGAGAAGCTGAATATGATGACTAGCACGGTTGCTTTTAGCCGCTTTTAGTTTAGTGGGACGGATCCGCCTATTCCATCAGAAATTTTTATTTTCTGTGATTAGGCCGCTAATGCGTTGCCGGTATTAACACAAACAGCGTCGAATAATCGGCACGCGATTACGATCGAAAACGGAGAAATTGCTTTCGATTCGAAAGCTTTATCGACACAACAGATCGACTACCCACATCAACAAAGAAAAGAAACTCTTTCGAGAAGTTAACGCAAATCAGGTATATTATCGTCTCAATTCTTCATTATTTTGCCAACATTTTCGACCAAATCCTACGAAATTCCTGAGATCTGTTATCTGTCAAACAATGGGACAGTTTATGACGCACTGGACGGGCTTTGTGTCAGCCTTGGCTTAAAATAGATGCAGATCTTGTTAGATGTCACGATTTGTCAATGACCGGAAGTCAGCTGAAGGGCGTCTGAAGACTTTATGACTAGACGGCGCCCAGTCTTTCCTTCTTGACTACAAAATCCATTGATTGATTTGCTACTCCACATTCAAGATTAGACACACAAACTTTAGCTTTGTTGAAATTGCTTTGGATTCAATTCGGACAAACTGATTCACTGTGGCTAGAGGTAAAATCGCCTGTATCAGACTTAATACTTAGTCTAGAAATAAGACAAACGCAGTTTAGGAAAGGCAATTAAATTCTCTTAAAGAATATATGAACTCGGTTAGTGCATTTAATAAACTAGCTGAGTTATAGCCTTACATATCTAGAATCTAGTTTAAACTAATTCGGTTGACCTGATGGAAAATCGTCTGTAGCAGACTTAATACTTATTCTAGGATCAAGACAAAAGCAGTTTTTGAAAGCCAATTAAATTCTCTAGATGAATCTAGAAACTAGATTAGAGTATTTAGTAAACTAGCTGAGTTATAGTTTTTTAAATCTAAATAATTAAATGCTGATGTAGTTGTAAATTAGATTGGATAACTCAGGCAGTTGACTAGATAACACAAAATATCTTTAAACTGAATTTAACAAATTAAATTATCTAACTAATCCTTTAAACTAGACTACTCTACTTAGATAACTTTTAAAGTTATAGACTTCCAAATTTTCGCTTTATTGAAATTGCTTTGGAATCAATTTGGTTAAACTAATTCAGTTTGGCTAGAGGTAAAATCGCCTGTATCAGACTTAATATTTAGTCTAGAATTAAGACAAACGCAGTTTGGGAAAGCCAATTAAATTCTCTTAAAGAATATAGGAACTTGGTTCGTGCATTTAATAAACTAGCTGAGTTATAGCCTTACATATCAAGAATCTAGTTTAAACTAATTCAGTTGGCTTGATGGAAAATCGCCTGTAGCAGACTTATTAGGTAATATTCTATCCATCCATCTATTATTTCGAATGTTGCGGTGAATAATTGATGCGTGTGATCAGATAGTGTGATATATTGGGTGGAAAAAAGTCCGGCCGGAAAGAAGACTAAGTGTGGTGTCGCGTGCAGCGATAAAGTCACTGCCGGACACGTGACCCACCGGACTTTTAGACATTTCCGGCCGGAAAGTGAATATAAAAAATTGGGTTTTTTTCTGTGGCAATTACCTGTCGGCTATCGTTGCGCACCGAAAATTACACGCTTTTCTATTAACTTATTGATTTCTAACCCTAATTTGCTGCCCGCTCGTTTAGCTAGCTGCTCATTTCTTGATTTATTTCACGCGTTATTACCACAAGTCAAATAAAAATATTTAGAAATTTACTTTATTACATTTACTCATAAAATAAAAGTTTTCGAAATTTTAAGCGACGGTTAACTAGTTTCTAGATTTGTAAGTCTATAACTTGGCTAGTTTACTAAATGCACTAACCTAGTTCATATTTCCTTTAAGAGAATTTAATTGGCTTTCCTAAACTGCATTTGGCTTATTTCTAGACTAAGTATTAAATCTGATACAGGCGATTTTACTTCTAGCCAAACTTAATTAGTTTCTCCAAATTAAATCCAAAGCAATTTCAACAAAGCGAAAGTTTGGAAGTCTATAATTTTAAAAGTTATCTTGGTAGAGTATTCTAGATGAAAGGATTAGTTAGATAATTTATTTTGTTAAATACAGTTTCAAGATATATTGTGTTATTTACTCAACTGACCGAGTTATCTTAGCTAATTTACAACTACATCTGTATTTAGTTATAGAAATTTAAAAAAATCTAACGCAATTAGTTTACTAAATACTCTAATCTAGTTTCTACTCTCATCTAGGGAATTTAATCGGCTTTCAGAAACTGTATTTGCCTTAATCCTAGAATAAGTATTAAGTCTGCTACAGGCGATTTTACATTAACTCAACTGAATTAGTTTAAACTAGATTCTAGATATGTAGGGCTATAACTTAGCTAGTTTACTAAATGCATTAAGCTAGTGCGTAGTTTCCTTAGGAGAATTTAATTGGCTCTCCAAAACTTCATTTGTCTTATTTCTAGACTAAGTATTAAGTCTGTTACAGGCGATTTTACCTCTAGCCAAACTGAATTAGTTTGTCCAAATTGAATCCAAAGCAATTTCAACAAAGAGAAGGTTTGGAAGTCCATAACTTTAAAACATATCTAGATATAATAGTCTAGTTTAAAGGATTAGTTAGATAATTTATTTTTTTAAATTCGGTTTTAAGATATATTGTGCTATCTACTCAACCGACTTAGTTATCGAAGCTAATTTACAACCATATCTGTATTTAATTATCTAGATTTAAAAAACTATAACGCAGCAAGTTTACTAAACACTCTAACCTAGTTTCTATTATCATCCAGGGAATTTAATTGGCTTTCAAAAACTGTATTTGCCTTAATCCTAGAATAAGTATTAAGTGTGCTACAGGCGATTTTCCAACAAGAATTAGTTTAGTCCAAATTGTCTCCAAACCGGTTTCAAAGCGAACAGTTGAAAGTCTATAACTCGAAAAGTTATCTAGATAGATTAAACTAGTTTGAAGAGTTTGTTAGATAATTTATTTCCGTAAATTTTGTTTCAAGACCTGTTTTGTTATCTAGTCCACTAACTGAGTTATCTAAGCTAAATCACAACTCTTTCAATATTTAGTTATCTAGACTTGCAAGGCTATAACTCATCTAGTTTACTAAACAGTCTAATCTAATCCACATTTTGTTGTAGAGAATTTCATTGGCTTTTCCAAACTGTATTAGGTTTAATCCCAGACTAATTATTAAATGTGTTACTGGCGATTTTCAATCTATCCAGCTGAATTAGTTTATCCAAATTTAATCGCAACCTGTTTCAACAAAACGAAAGTTTGAAAATCTTTAACAAGGATAAGAGTAGTCTAGTTTGAAGATTTAATTAGTCTAGTTAATTAGCTAAACCTAGTTACTAAATTTATTGTATTGCTAGGTCTACAAGGACAACTAGGTCAATGTTTATTTATCAATAATTTTGTTTTGCTAGGTCTGCAAGGACAACTAGGGCAATGTTTATTTATTAAGATTTATAATGCTATAGCGTAGCTAGTTTACTAAACATTTAAACCTAGTTTTTGTTTCCATTTAGAGGATTTAATTGGCTTTCTAAAACTATATTTGGTTTAATCCTAGATATAGCACTAAGTCTGCTAGTAAGATTTTAACAATTTAGGAGAACGAAGAAGTTTAAAAAGTCTAGTCTTGTCCTAATTAAAGATTAGGAGGGTTTTAGAATGTAAAGAGATCTCATGGTATATGTACATTACGCGATTTAGGAGATAAAGAGATCTCACGGTATCTGTACGTAACGGGATTTAGGAGATAAAGAGATCTCATGGTATATGAACGTTACGGGATTTAGGAAGTAAAGAGATCTCATGGTATATGAACGTTACGTGATTTAGGAGGTAAACAGATCTCATAGTATATGTATAGTTACGGGATTTAGAAGATAAAGAGATCTCATGGTATATTACGTTACGGGATTAAGAAGGTAAAGAGATCTCATGGTATATGAACGTTACGTGATTTAGGAGGTAAACAGATCTCATAGTATATGTATAGTTACGGGATTTAGAAGATAAAGAGATCTCATGGTATATGAATGTTACGGGATTTAGGAAGGAAAGATATGTATAGTTATGGGATTTAGAAGGTAAAGAGATCTCATGGTATATGTATAATTACGGGATTTAGAAGGTAAAGAGATCTCATGGTATATGTATAGTTACGGGATTTAGAAGGTAAAGAGATCTCATGGTATATGTACGTTACGGGATTAAGAAGGTAAAGAGATCTCATGGTATATGTACGTTTTATCTAACAATTAGTCAAAGTAGATAGAGTGTTTGGGTATTAATGTTTGTTGGGAAGAGAGAAGAGATGAGAGAGAAAAATGTTTGAGAAAATTTGTTGTAAACATGTTTACACAGTCTGTCCGCCGGGCGGAATGTAATTTTAATAAGAAGAATCTGCGCGATTGCTAAATGGTTTCCGAGAAGACAAAACGCTAAAATGTCGCTCTTATCAATCGGCCGGACACGAAAATAAATTAACCCGATACCACGTCTCGAACAACCGACCACGTATTTATCATAACTATACATCAACAAATGATATAATGAAATGATGAAATACAAAAATATTCACTAAAATTTGGTTAATTTAGTTTAAACTAAACCTAGTCCACTAGAGTCCACACTAGAGCCTTATTCCAATCGGTAAAGAAAATAAACCGTCAATTCTCTCCAAGATCATGGGTCATAATGAGGGAAACCGGAGAAATAGTCACAGATCTGGAGGAAGAAGGTCTAGAAACCTGGAGAAAATATTGTGAAAGTCTGTTCCAAGATGGAAACACCAGCAACAGAACTAAGCAAACAGAGGCAATGGAAGAACCTTCCATTCTAAAAGCAGAAATAGAACTAGTCATCAAGAAACTTAAACCAAACAAGGCACCAGGCTGCGACGGCATCCCAACAGAAATAATACAAGCCATGGGAATGAGAGGTGTTGACATTTTTCACACCTTGTGCCAAAAAAATCTGGTCCACAAAAACATGGCCAGAGGAATGGGTGACATCTATATTTATGCCTCTACATAAGAAAGGTGGTAGTGCATGCGCACCACACGACATTCGCACTGAAAGAGTTTGTCGCATAGCCTCTCCTACCCAATTCCGACTCTCACCTCCACGTCTGGTGAACCCCGGTAACCTGACCACTCTAGCCTGAGATGCGGTAACCAACCCGTATGGATGGTAAGGGTGGTCAGGGCTAGCGAGAGCGGGAGAAATGGTCCTCCGATCATCAGGGGGTTGGGCGTGTGGTTAACAACCAGCACCATAAAACAAAACCTGTTATGAAACCTTCAATAATGCCTCGGAATGGACTGGAAATACGGCAACGACACAAGCAACGGAAAAGGGAGAACGATTGGAAAATTGCATCGTGGAATGTTGTAACTTTATCGAGGCCTGGTGGGTTGAGAACCTTAACGGATGCCCTAAAAATCGTCGGAATGGACATAACTGCTGTTCAAGAAACAAGGTGGCCTGGAAAGAACTTACTAACCAGTAAGGAGTACTCATTTTACTACAGTGGTAAAACGGGCGGCAAAAAGGAATTTGGAGTGGGTTTTATTGTCACAGGAAAGGCCAGAGAGGCAGTAATTGGTTTTAACCCAATAAGTGAACGATTATGCTCCATAAGGCTAAGAGGGAAATTTAGAAACCTGATTAATGTCCACGCACCAACTGAGGACAAGGAAGAAAACGTGAATAACCAATTTTACGAGGAACTGCAGAAAGCATATCGTGATGCGCCAGAAGGAGATATCAAAATCATCCTTGGTGATTTTAATGCTAAAGTGGGACACGAGGAGATATACCGACCGACAATCGGACTGCACAGTCTTCATGCTGAGACTAATAAAAACGGAAGTAGGATGATAGACTTTGCAATGACCAATAACATGGTAGTCAGTAGCACATATTTCCCACACAAAAATATTCACAAAGTCACATGGAAATTACCAGGTGGTAGAGTATTGAACCAGATAGACCATGTGATGATAGATGGGAGACACTGTTCAAATATCCTGGATGTAAGAGCCGGTCGAGGCCTCAATGTAGATTCGGATCATTATTTGGTAAGGGCGGTGCTTAGGGCTAGAATTGATTGTCAACGCACACAACAGCCGGCAGTTAAGAGATACGATCTGGAAAAATTCAAAACCGATGAGATGAAAGAGAGATTTCAGTACCAAATGCAGGAACGAATATCCAAATGGCCAGAAAACGCTCTAGTAGAGGTCAATGAAGCGTGGCAAAAGATCAAGCAGGACATCGAAGATACAGCAGCAGAGGTTGTGGGGTGAAAGAAGGGACAAAGGCGTAATAACTGGTACGATGAAGAATGCAAGGAAGCTCTGACAGAGAAGAACAAAGCCAGAGAAAAAGTACTACAACGAAATACTAGAGCGAATGTAGAGGATTACCGAAACAAACGGAAAGTTGAGAAAAAACTCTTCCGAAGAAAGAAATCTGAAAAAGATGAAGAAGATTTCGCGCAAATAGAAAGAATGAGTAATACCAACGAAACTCGGGGACTCTATCAAAAGGTCAGAAATGCGAGACTTGGCTACAAACAGCAGCCACTTCTGTGTAAGGATAGGGACGGCAGAGTAATCGGACACACAGAAAAGTGTATCAAGAGGTGAGGTCAGTACTTCAGGGACCTGCTCAACCAGAACACTCGCGTAGTCCAAGAGGGAAGTATAACGCCAACATCAACATCAATATTAGGGACTGAGCAAGTGAAGGAACCCACCTTAGAAGAAGTAGAGACTGCAGTGCGCAGGATCAAGAACAATAAGGCGCCAGGTGCAGATGGCATTCCAGGAGAATTGTTGAAGTATGGAGGTAGAGCCCTAATATCGTGCATGCATGATCTCATATTAAACATATGGAGAACGGAAAAGCTACCGGATGAACGGAAGTTAGGGATAATATGCCCATTGTACAAGAAAGGTGATAAGTTAGATTGTTCTAACTACAGGGGGATAACGCTGCTAAACATTGCATACAAGGTCTTCGCTAATGTGTTGTACCGTCGCTTACTACCATACGCAGAAGAGAATATCGGTGCATACCAGTGCGGTTTCCGCACAAACAGGTCAACCACAGACCAACTGTTTGGCATTAGGCAGATCCTGGAGAAATGTAATGAGTTCAATATCACGACACACCATCTATTCGTGGACTTCAGAGCAGCATGCGACAGCGTTATAAGACACAAACTGTGGGGGATAATGACAAGTTTCGGATTCCCTGAAAAACTGACAGCCCTAACCAGAGTAACACTGTCTGAAGTATCGTCTGTAGTAAGAATACGAAACAAGTTGTCTGAGACTTTTATAACAGAGGAAGGACTACGACAGGGAGACCCACTGGCAACTTTACTGTTTAACATCGTACTGGAAAAGGCCGTTAGGAGTAGTGGAGTGGATACTAACGGCACTGTGTACTTTAAGTCAACACAACTATTGGCTTACGCAGACGACATTGATATAATTTGCAGAAGCGAACAGGCGACCAAAACTACTTACAGCGAGTAAGTAAAGCAAGTAAGTGGAGTAAAGCTGGAGAAGGAAGCAAGTAACCTAGGACTCACTGTCAACGTAAACAAAACGAAATACATGGTGGCTAACGAAACTCATCGGAAGGTAGGACCAACGCTAGAACTAGACGGAAAGCACTTTGACACAGTAGATACATTTGTGTACTTGGGCTCGCAACTGAACAGCGTAAACCGGATGGGCGAGGAGATTAGAAGGCGGATAACTCTTGGTCACAGGTGCTATTATGGGCTACTTAAACTTTTTAGGTCCAAAACAATCCACCCCAAGCATAAGTGCACACTGTACAGGTCACTGATAAGACCGGTGGTAACCTATGGTGCAGAAGCATGGAGCTTAACACAGAGCGAAGAACAGGCTTTAAGTGTATTTGAGAGAAGAATGCTACGTGCAATATTTGGAGCGACCCAAGAACGAGGAATCTGGCGCCGAAGATATAATCACGAACTATATCAGCTCTACAATCAACCAGATATTGTGAGTTTCATCAAGGTGGCAAGATTGAGATGGCTCGGACACATGCAGAGAATGGGTGATCATAGGGTTCCGAAAAAGTTGTTCAATGGCCAACCAGAGGGAAGGAGAAGGGCCGGAAGGCCAAGAGGGAGATGGAAGGATGCGGTAACAACTGACCTACAAAAACTTTTAAAATCTTATTAACTTTTAAAATTTTGGAGGAAATTTCATCATGGCCCGCACTTATTTTATTTTGTAAATTAATGATGGTATTATAAAGTTCATCCTTACTAACTGGTGTTAAAAATATCGATTTTGTAGAAGTCTTCACTATATTATCTTTATAGTCCGTATTATTTAGAGAGTCCGCTAGGTTTTTAGGAATGTTTGCGAAAAAATTATTTATGTTGTTGGCACTTGTCCATGGGTCCTCATTGTGGTTAACATAGGGTTCATTGCACTTTTTCATCTCCGTTATTTTTCTAACTATATTCCATATAGTTTTTTGGCGATTTGGTGACACTTCAATTTGTTTTTTAAAAGAGTCTTTTTTATCTTACCTAAGTAACTTGATATATCTTTTACGAAGGTTATTGTAAATACTTTTAACTGCTGGGTTGTGGAACGCTAACATTTGAAAGAGTTTCAGGTCTTTTTGCAACTGCACCAAATGCCGGTTAGTGTATGCTGATTGAGATGTTCGTTTAGAGTTAGAGATAGGCGTTCTGGGGAAAGCTTCCTCGAAGTTCTCTCGGAGGATATCCATGAAGAAATTCCACTGACTGTCGATGTCATTACCATCGATTTCTAGTAAATCGTCCCAACTAGCTGACTCCATTAATCTCTTAAAGAAGTTCATATTTTCTTCATTGAAAAATCTTGTGTATCTAGTGGTCGCGGTTACTGCTGCAGTATCAAAATCCATGCTGAGTATTTGTGCATAATGATCGGAGATATGGTGGTCCCTGGTCACAACGCTGTATGTTGTATTAATTCTTACAATTAAGTTATCAAGGCATGAACCAGAATCAGGGTGGCTTATTTCCCTTGAGGCCATAACCGCATTAAAAGATTCAAGCAGAGACAAGAATTGATAGCTTGTGCTGGAGCTTTTCAAGATATTTATATTATAGTCTCCAGCTATTACAAATCCAGTGTCTTCTTTGGAAAGATATTCCAGGAGTTCATGTACTTTCATTATAAAAATCTTATTATTTGTTAGTGGCGCTCTATAAAGGCTTATAATGATCAGTACCTTTCCGTTAATTTTAGTTTCTATGGCGGAGACTTCAAAAATATGCTTCTCTGCAATAGTATTAATATCACGTCTGATTCTGTATGTTGTTCCTCTTTTACAGTATATGGCCGATCCCCCATGTTCTCCCTTTTCTCGACAGAAATGGGAAGCCAGTTCGTAGTTGTTAATTCTTAATAATTCAAGTTGATCCGTGTTCTGCCAATGCTCAGTTATAACTAGGAATTTGCATTGATTGTACTTTTCAAGCATATACTCAATTCTATCTATCGCATTACCGACAGATTGGGCATTTTGATTTATAAGGATAACTTTAGTAATAGTGCTAGACGATGCGGACTTAGGGGACAATGGACGGTTAGTACCTGTATATGTTGTTTTATAATTAATTTTTATTGCCGTACTTTGTCTTCTCTCGGATTCGGAAAAAAACACCGATTAACGCATGCATATTTTGGCCAGGTGTCTGGATTATATAAATCATTTAAAAACTGAAACGGCACAGAGATTTTGAAAGAAGAATACTCTTCGGGATGTTTTGACTCTAATTGTTTACATAGTGCTGAGTGTATGTTTTTGCTACGAAGATGGTCGATTATGTGTAATTCCGTGAGAGTTGGTTCTAATTTATAAACATGAATGTGGGCCCATTTCTTAGCTGCTTTAATTGTTGTTGTTTCGGAGTTACCGTGTATTATTTTAGATTGTCTGTTCCGTCGCTGTTTTCTTTTTTGTGTCTCCCAAATATCTTCCTTATCATTTGTGTTTTCAATGCTTTTTTCTGTGTCCTCACTGGAATGCGCTTTTTGTTTTCTCGGTACGGTTCCAACATTTTTATCACGTTTGGATTCGACTATATCAGTGTTGGGATGCCGATGTTCAACCTCTTCTGTCTCACTCAGTCCCATAGGTTTTCGAGTAGTATTAAACTCTTTGCGCAGTTCTAATGCGCGTGAATCTAATTTAACGTTCTCTTCGTTCATTTTAATCAATTTTTCAATAGCTAAACTTTGTCTAGTAATTATGGCGTTTAAATTATTCTCCACTACCTCTATTTTCTTTTTCACTATTGCAGATATCAAGTCTTTAAAATCCTGACTTGCCAGATATTCTAAAAATTGTTCACTATGTCCTTCCATAGTTTTTGAGCGTAATTCCCTCGACATAATTTATTTAACTTTAACTAACTTGCACAATTAAACACAACATAAACTATTTAAACGCACTTTCAACAGTTTTAGCAATAACTTTGCCTAATTCAATTCCGAACTTCTCGCGCGACTGCTCACCTCGACGTTCGAGATGAGAATCAGTTTTGATCAGTCCATCAGTCCAGCGTGTAGGAGACCTACCTCAGGACCTAGTACCTTCTACCCGACCCTGAACTATTAGTCGCTCCAAGTTGTCCTCGTCTCTTCTCTAAATGTACCCGAAATATCTAAGGATTCGAGTTTGCACAACTTTGGATAACCTTTGCGGTTTGTTTACTTTTTGGATGATATGCCTCTTTGGATGATGATATGCTTTATGCCTCTACATAAGAAAGGTGTGAAAACCTTGTGTGCCAACTACCGCCTGATGTCTCTGGTTTCACACGCTTGTAAAATAATGCTCTCTATAATACATGAAAGATTAAAAATGTATCTAGAATGGCAAATCCCACCAGAGCAGGCAGGATTTGTTCGCGGTCGTGGTACTAGTGAACAAATACTGAATCTTCGCCAACTCATTGAAAAGTATCGCGAATTCAACAGACCACTAAACTTATGCTTTGTTGACTATCGTAAGGCCTTTGATAGCATTCATTGGAACTGGCTCTGGATAATCCTGAAGGAAATGGGAGTTCCGGATCATCTGTCACTTTTAATTCAGAATCTGTATATAAACAGTAAGGCAGTCGTAAGAGTTGACAATCAACTATCTAATCCATGTAAAATAGAAAAAGGAGTTCGTCAAGGATGTATCCTGTCGCCGCTTCTATTTCAAATCTATGGAGAATATAATTATGAGAAACGTGACTGACGGATGGAACGGCGGAATTGCAGTTGCTCTAATCTTCGTTATGTCGACGATACCGTCCTACTAGCAAATACCCAAGAGGAATTTCTGGAAATCTTGCATAAACTGGAAATGGAAAATTATAACCTTGGCTTGGCCATCAATTACTCAAAGACCAAAGTTATGATCATCGACAGAGTCCAGAATAATATGCCAGACATCCTTCACCTGGGTCAATGCCAAGTCGCGAGCCATTATATCTATCTGGGAGCACTGATTTCAAATGAAGGTGGCAGTTCTCAGGAAATCATTCGTAGATGCGAAATCGCTAGACGGACAGTGAAAAGCCTCCAAAAAACATGGAAAAATAGTGCTATCACTTTAAACACAAAAAAACTATCTATTAAAACACTGATATTCCCGGTACTTCTATACGGAGCAGAAACATAATCGATGAAGGCTGTCGATCGCAGGAAGATCGACGCGCTTGAACTATGGTGCTGGAGAAGACTCCTACGAGTTCCCTGGGCAGCAAGAAGAACTAATGCGTCCATCATCCAAAGTTGTACAAACTCGAATCCTTAGATCACGACTCTTCTGTCAAAAAGAAAGCGAAGGAGAAGAAGAAACCTATTCCATAAAACCTTTCTTAGTAAAACATTTGGACCACTAATTGACAACCCAAAACTAATTTCGGAAATCACGCCACTATATAGTCAAGATTTAGAAAGACTGCATACATTGGGAATATATATATATATATATATATATATATATATATATATATATATGTGTGTGTGTGTGTGTGTGTGTGTGTGTGTGTGTGTTGTATTGTTTTCTCGGGGATTCCGCGTTGATGCTGAGGGTTGGCTCTAAAAAGTAAGTAAGAATATCCGAGAAAACAATACAACACAGGTATCTATCCGCGAAAACCATATATATATATAGACACATAGGGGTAGGGAAGTGGTCTTGATTGATCTTCTGCTAATATAACCTAATCTAACCATAATCTAACCATCCATTTCGTTCAAATCTGTAGCTACGGTGGCGTTTTTTATGCGCCACTGGAGGTTTTATGTCAATTTCCGTTAGTTTGAATTGTGGCACGGGGGCGCTGAACGTATGCGCACTCTTACTACATTCCAACCATGAATATTAACTTTATTTACTTCATGAGATATGTTCGGCAAGTTCTCTATTGGTTAATTAAGGGTATGTTAGGTTAAGTTAGGTTAGTACCTTCAGCCTGCAATGAAGCCATGCCAAAAACCCGAACGACACGAAAATGCAAAGAGGCGTAATGGTGGACAGAAGAAAAAACCTGCCTGGCTGCAGAAAGGAAACTGACAAGGGCAAGAAGAAGAAGAAACTCGGACTTGGAGGGGAGCTATCTGGAATATCGAGGTCTTAGGAAGGAAATTTTCCATCCATCAGATGCATCAAAAAGAAACGGGAAGGAGTTGTGCAACAAAATCGACGAAGACGTCTGGGGCGAAGGATACCGCATAGCGACGAGAAGGTTAAAAGCAAAAAGTCGAGTGGAAGACATCGACTTAAATGAAGTGATACCGGTGGCTCGGCACCTATTTCCTAGGAGCGAAGAGGCAACGTGGAAAAAATCAGTCATCGAGAGTGTCCAAACCTTTACCACATAAGATTTTCGGTAGGGCGCACTAAATATAAAGACGAGGCGGGCACCAAGCCAAAACCAGATTCCACCGGAAGTAGTAAAAATAATAGCGCAAGAAATGCTCCTAGGAGTATACAACACCCTGCTCCAAAAAATGACAGGGGACGATCACTCTCTTCCAGGTTTTGGGAGAAGGACTAGCTTGGCAGTTTTCAACTTTAATTTTTGGAGTAGGGTGTTGTATACTCCTAGGAGCATTTCTGGCATATCTTGCGCTTTTATTTTTTTACTATTTCCGGTATCTGGTCTTGGCTTGGTGCCCGCCTCGTCTTTATATTTAGTGCGCCCTTCCGCAAATCTTCTGTGGTAAAGGTTTGGATGGACTCTCGATAAGAGGTTCTTTTCACGTCACCTCTTCGCTCGCAGGAAATAGGTGCCGAGCTACCGGTATCATTTCATCTAAGTCGATGTCTTCCACTCGACTTTTTGCTTTTAACCTTCTCGTCGCTATTCAGTTTCCTTCGCCCCAAACGTCTTCGTCGATTTTGTTGCACAACTCCCTCCCGCAGTTACTTTTTGATGCATTGATGGATCTCTTAAGTTCCTTCCTAAGACCTCGACATTCCAGGTAGCTCCCATCCGAATCCGAGTTTCTTTTTCTTCTTGCCCTTGTTTTCAATATTGGAAAGACTGATTTGGAAAAAAATGGCAAGCTATCTGACAGGCAGTACGGCTTTAGAAAGGGATGCTCTACCATCGATGCAATTCAAAAGGTGATGGAAAGGGCAAGAAAGGGCAAAACAAGACACCCTCGGAAACTATGCGCTTTAATTTTACTAGACATTAAAAATGCGTTCAACAGTGCATCGTGGCAGATGATAATGAACGCTCTAGAGCAGAATCGGAAGCTAATAATAATCGGAAGTTATCTAAACGACACGCACCTAGGAAATCTAGTCCTGCAAACTCAGCAAGAAAAGACGTGTATCCCCATATATGCAGAAGTCCCACAAGGGTCAGTCCTGGGACCCACCCTTTGGTACGTCCTATATGATGATGTTCTCGGAATATGCCTAAAGGACGGTCTGGATTTGGTCGCCTATGCGGATGATCTTGCTAGACAGAATCACATACTGGGTACAAAATCACAAACTAGAAGTGGCACCACAAAAAACGGAGGCAGTGTTCCAAAAAAGTGGACTTCAACATCAGAGGAATAATTATCGAACCAAAGAACCAGGTCAAATATCTAGGAGTCACAATAAATAACCGTATGCCTTTCACAAAACACACAGAAACTGTCCGGTTGAAAGTTGCAAAAACAACCGCAGCAATATTCAAACTGATGCCGTCGATTGAAGGGCCAAAAACAAACAAACGGAAGCTTATTTTCTCTGGAAGCGATTTTACGCGGCACCGATATGGACAGACGTACTAAAATACTAAAAGTGGAGAAATACTCGGGTACAGAGAGTACAGAGAACTCGGGTACAAAGATCGATGGCTATAAGTGCATCATATAGAACAACTTCCACAGATGCTCTAATGGTAGCAGTCTCCGTCATCCCTATCGAACTTCTCATAGTGGAAAGAAGGGATATGTATAAAGACCGACATAGGAACCGAGAGAGTCTCAGACAAGACACCCTAAAGAGCTGGCAAGCTGCCTGGGAAAAAAGCGAAAGGAGCAGATGGACCTATAGACTTATACCCAATGCTAAGACCTGGACGGATCGAGATTATAGGGAGCTAAACAACCACTTGTCTTAAATGTTATCTGGCCATGGATGTTTTTGATCCTATCTACATAGGTTTAAGTTACGAGAAAGCCCAATGTGTCTACAATGTAAAAATGCAGAAGACGACGCATACCACACATTCTTTGTGGGTCCAAGATGGAATCATCATCAGCCTAGGCCCCGGCCTCTTCTCTGCCACATATCCAATCTCAGCAGTAAGATTTGAATATGGGGGACCTAGCGGTTTAACGTCGAATCCGAGCGTCAAATTTCCAGGATGGAATGTGGAACGTCAATATGCGCAAAAAATAGTGAAATGTAAACTGGCCCCAGAAAGCGTGGTTGGAGAAATGTAAAAAGGCTTGAAAACTGGAAGGCAATAAGTGATTTTGCCACAGATATACGGCGAGAGAAAGAAGAAGAAGAGGAAGCAGCTAAGAAAACATAAGATCTGTAAGGAAACTTGACAAAACCTCCTTCTGAAGTAATACCAATAAGGTAGTTCCAGCTACCATTAGTAGCACACACCTTGGAGAGGTAACCTACAGAGAATAATGAACGAGCGCACGGTATGAACTCAGATTAAACAGCTCAAAGACAAAATACATGGTGATATCTAAAATGGAGGGGAGAGGGGTAAGGGGAGAACGGAATACAACATCTAACCGGCCTTAATGTCAACCTCACCTGCACGCGCCGGATGGCGGCGGTAGCCAATAGGCATCCGTGGTGCTCCTTGCTAGTCAACGGACGAGGCTCTGGCGACCGAGTAAGTACCGCAATAACCACTCACCCTGTCCGGCAACGGATCGGAAGGGGCAGCAACGGCCTTGAAGTCCAAATAACTCCAAAAATGCTGGGGAGAAGGCAACGGGAAACCACTGCTACTATTTCCAAGAGAGTCATGAAATGAAATGTCGTCTAAAAATAAAAATGTTGTGCTGAGCGATCCGCGTAGCGACCGGAGCCAGGGGTTTTCCGGGACCTCGGGTGTGAAATTGGTTACCGGCTATGAGCATGTAAGCGACCAGGCAACTCATGGCATGGATGCTACTGGAAGAGAACATTTACAACTACGCAACAAGACTCGCGTAGCGACTTGGAACTTTCGGGGTCTGCTCGAGAAAGGCAAGCTTGACATTTTGGAACGTGAGCTTGTGCGAAATCGCATTACTATCGCAGGAATCGCTGAGACCCACTGGAAAGAGAGTGGCCATTTGGATACTGAGAAACACACTATATATTTCTCAGGAAATGCTGATAATAGCTTTGCAGGAGTAGCCATAATTCTTCCCAAACAATGGAATAAATGGGTTTTGGGTTATAATACTATCAGCGATCGCCTAATATCTATTAAACTCAGTGCGATACCCACTCCGCTCCATATAATACAGGAATATGCGCCCACCTCCACAGCATCTGGTGATGTTATTGCTCCTTTTTTCTGAAGTTCTGCTCTCAGTGTACTTAATCCTACTACCTTAGGTGTAGAAACTAGGGAACCTCCCATTTTAAAAGATGAGGTAAGGGCCGTTATAAATCATCTCAAAAACGCTAAAGCAATGGGCACTGACGAGATACCCATAGAGGTTATCAAAGCTATGAGAGACTTCGGAGTAGATATAATGCACTGCTCCAAGCATCTGCTCCAAGATCTGGGAGTCTGGAGAATGGCCGAAGGAATGGGCACTATTTATACCTCTCCGTAACAAGGGATCAACCAAAAAGTACAATAACGATCGTCTGACTTTCCTTGATATCACATAACAGCAAAATTCTTCTACATATATTGAATACCAGACTTCAAGCACCAGAACAGGCAGGTTTTGTCAAAGGTCGAGGAACTCGGGAGCAAATACTAATCTTGAGACAAATCATCGAAAACGTCCGAGAGTTTAATAAAAAGCTGTACATCTGCTTTATCGACTTTAGCAAAGCCTTCAGCACCGTTGTCTGGTCCAAATTACGGGAAGTACTGCTGGAGATGGGCGTTCCGCGCCATTTAGTCATCTGATCGACAGTGTGCGCTTAAAAAAAAACACAAGCCGGCGTCGGACAAGGATGTATATTATCACCGTTACTTTTTAACGTCTACACCGAATACAATATGTGTATTGTTCTAGAGAAATGGGATAAAAGTGTATCGATCGGAGGTATGAACATATCTAATTTGAGGTATGCTGATGACACTTCATCCAAGGACGATATCAGTAACATGCTGCGGATGCTCGAAACCACTAGCCTAGAGTTTGGACTCGCCTCGAACCGCGAAAAAACCAAGATGATGATAGTTGATAGAGCCAATGAAAGCAATCCAGATACTTCACCCATTGCCAACTGTGAGGTTGTCGGCAGCTACATTTACTTGGGCTCCACTATAACCAATAGCGAGAGATTAAACGACGTTACGCCATGACACGGTCCGCTGCGCAAAGGTTAGACAAGACATGGAGAAACCGCCGAATCACGAAAAATACGCCTTATGAACAGCCTGGTTTTTTCCGATATTTTTGTATGGAGCGGAGCATGGACCTTGCGGATGAAGGATCGATGCAACATCGACGCCCTAGAAATGTGGTGTTGGAGGCGTATGCTGGGAATCAGCTGGACCGGACTAACGTGTCCATACTCAAGGAATTAAAAATTGACCAGCGTATCTCGTCGCTTGTTCAGTTACGAATCCTCAGATTCTTTGGACACGTTACCCGCAAAAGTGACTCAATGCAGCGGCTGGTAATTCAGGGCAGAGTGGAAGGTAGCAGACCTCGTGGCCGATCACCAACTCGATGGACAGACACCATCAAATCTGTCACTGAGACTCCTGTGGCAGAATGCGCGCGCCATGCAACCAACAGGATTCTATGGAGAAGATTGTCGAAGGCAGCAGTGAAAAAAGCAGACGACTCCCCATGACCCCAACCACTCTGTCAAGAGTAAACGACTTAGAAGAGAAGAGATCTAAAAACGAGGGTCCATACCAAGATGCGCTAACACTTGGCAATGAAGGCGTTCAGAGAGTACTTGGAGAAATATGGTACCTGTCATCATCATCATCATCATTGTCCAGCCGTTTGTGTCCACTGCAGGACATAAGCCTCTTCTAACTCTTTCCAGGCATCACGATGTTGTGCTTTGTTCATCCAGTTTTGTGACACCCTCTTGATGTCATCGGTCCATCGAGTTGGTGGTCTACCTCTACTTCGTTTATCGGCACGGGGTCTCCATTCCAAAAGCCGTTTAGTCCATCGGCCATCCCTAAGTCTGGCAACGTGGCCTGCACATCTCCATTTCATGTTGGAGATGCGTGTTATAATGTCGCAGACACCCGTCCTTTCCCTGATGACCTCGTTTCGTACCCTGTCTCGTAAGGAAATGCCTAGCATGGCCCGTTCCATTGACCTCTGTGTTACCTGCAGTTTTGCTGCGGAACGCTTTGTTATTGTTAAAGTCTCTGACCCATACGTCATTACCGGCATCACACATTGCTCGAACACTTTCCGTTTGAGACACATTGGTAGTTCGCTCTTCAAGATGTTAGTTAGTTTTCCAAACGCTGCCCATCCTAAGCCTATGCGGCGCTGTATTTCGCATGTTTGGTATTCGCGGCCTATGCGTATCTGATGCCCCAGGTATATATAGGAAGTTACTTCTTCTATATTAGCATCATCTATTTTGATTTGATCGCTTAGCACTAGGTTGGTCATAACTTTTGTTTTTCCCATATTCATCTTAAGGCCCACTTTTTCCGTTGACTGTTTTAGGTCGTTGAGCATAGTTTTTGCATCTTTGATATTGTCGGCTATTAGGACGATGTCGTCTGCGAATCTCAGGTGGTTAAATTTTTCTCCATCCACTGTAATTCGTAGGTGTTCCCAAGATACCATTTTAAAAGCATATTCGAGAACCGTGGTAAATAGTTTTGGGGAGATAGTGTCCCCTTGGCGAATTCCCCTGCCAATTTTAAATTTGTTGGTATTGTCGTGTAGCCTTATACTTGCTGTAGCGTTTCGGTAAATATGTTCAATTAGCTTTGTATATCGATAGTCTATTCGTGCTTGGTCTAGAGAAGTTTTATGGCGGGTAATTCAACTGTATCGAACGCCTTTTCGAAATCTATGAAAATCAGGACAAGGGGCTTATTATATTCATTACACTTATCAATGAGACCTGATGGTACCTGTGTACCCTCATAAATGACGACTGGGATTACTCCAAAGAAATTCGTGCAAGAATAGAACAGATCTTCTTTGTACAAACTAAAGAAAATGTTGTTAGTCACTTCCCCTTAAAATTCGAAAGGTAAGGTGCTGTTCTCTTATATGGCGTGGAGACCTGGAAATTTACATAGGCGACGCAAAATAGGCTGGAGGCTTTCGTGTTTTGGATATATAGATCCATCTTGCGCATATCATGGATCCGTCATATCACAAATGAACGAGTACTCCAACAAATCGGTAAAAATAAAGAACTGCTCAACATCGTCAAAGAAAGAAAGCTGCAATACTTAGGGCATATAGTGCGAAATAACAAATATCGTATATTACAATTAGTCATGCAAGGAAGAGTAGATGGGAGAAGAGGATCAGGCAGACGACGTAACTCCTGGCTTAACAACTTACGCCCGTGGTTCGGTCTTAATCAATTCAACTGTTTCGTCAAGCAGTTGATAAAGATTGCCATGCTAATCGGCAACATCCGTAATGGATAGGGCACTCTAAGAAGAAGAAGACTACATGAAGAGCAGGAATGTATGCATTGCAAGGATACAGACGACCCGCAATATATCTCCAAATGCGAGGAATGGAAGGAGGAAAGAAAACACGTGGAAGAGCAGATAGGAAGGAAGCTTAAGTCGCCTTAAGAAGATTAAGACGCCTAATGAATCGCAGTTAGTCGATTCATTAAAGCGATTTTCCGATAAATCAATGATGTAATTAAATCGAATGACCTGTTTAGTTAAGGTTTTAAGATAATAAGGTTCAAGTAAATATTTTTCTTTTTCCTAAAAACATTTTCCATTGCGACGATAACTCGAAGTAGATACATTTTTGTCCATTACTCCACCCTCTAACCAGCTCGGGAACAAGAGACAATAAATCGCGCAGATGTTTTGAAAACCATCTGCGGTCTATGATTCAGTACAGGTAACTATCACCTACGCTGTCATCTGTTGATTAAAACAAATTATTTCACCCCACACGGAGAATTTTTTTTACATGATTATGCATAATTTCCGTAAATTAGCCATGCACATTCACACTCACCACATTTATTACCACATATTACTTATCTATTTAGTTTTGGCTATCTAGACTAGATTAGTTTAGTACACTCACTACATTTATTACAACACATTACTTATCTATTTAGTTTTGTCTATCTAGTCTCGATTATATAAAAATAGTTGTAAATAGGGCTTCACAGGAGAGTCTCGTTTCTTATCTCGTTCCGGGCAGTCGTAACATTTTCTTCATAAATTTGAACCCGAGCAACGACGAGATCAGAAACGAGACTCTGGTGCGAGCCCTAGTTGCAAGCAGTTCAAGAAAACGATGATAAATTGTAACGTTCTTTTTACTACCATTTCTATTCATTTTATGTTTTTTATTGTAGGTATATCTTAATGAAATGTTCATTTTTATTATCGTTTACTATTACCAATATTTGCAAGGAAAGTATCCTTGATCTAATTGAACTTGGCGCACAAACCAGATCGGCAAGTCAGACCTCCTATTGTACCGGCGAGGTCAGCCGACAATAAAATGACAGCTGACTGATTGGAGTGTAAAAACAGAGAGAGAGTTACAATAATCTAGTAATCAAGAAATATCGTCCAGTGAATAATAACTTTGATTGTTGCTTCCTCGTTATTACAGGTACGATTTATAATTAGGATAAGTAGTATATAGTAGTATATTAGGATAAGTATTTTTATCTTCGACCACTATTGTAAATGCCCATTATTGTACAGTACGTGGATTATGTAAATACATTATACAACACACATATGTAACAATCCGCGATTAATGTTGCTAACACTTGCTTGTTTGGTTTACAATTCGTTGATTGGTTGAGAGCTGCACGTTGATACTATTTTTAAATCTAGTACTCCGTGATTTCCAAACAATCATTGAACGTCACATCATTCACATAGAAGCTGTCACTCATTTCGTTTTTTTCACGTTCAAATCTAACGAAAACTACAAATAAGTACTAAATAAAAAGGTATGTAACCATTATTAATGAATATTTCTCTTCATTTCTATCTAAGTTAAAGAAGGTGGAAGGAAGGTGTTACACCAAACATATTTTTCTTATTAAACAGAAACAAATTAGTGTGGTCGTAGATAAAGTATAGTACATAACTCGAGTTGTAAGGCAATTACGTACTCGCGGAATTACGCATTCCCCGCATACGTACGTAATATGTTTCTTACAACTCTTGTCACGTAATATACTATTGTGTATTTCGTGCAAAACAATAAAATAACTTCAGTTACTAGTTCAGTAACTTCAGAGTTATTACAGAGAAACAAATTCTACTTATTAGATATTCAAGAAAAAATTGATACAAAAAGATATCCATTTTACTTATTACTAGCTATAGCACGCCGCCACGACTTCTTCTTTATTCTATATCCTAGTCAAAATGTTAATTTTTGATAATATTACGTAGATTGTAGATATGGTGGTGACGACTTGTACTGCGACCTTTATAGATCTATTGTACCCCACCCTCCTCCTCCAAGTGTTGGTGTACTAACCCATTTAGAGCGCCTCCTCTAATCCTGATTCCTTTAGGAATCTCAGGATCTGGGTGGGATTCAAGGCCTGCAGCTCCTCTGTGTTCAAGCAGTGAGCCCCAAGGTACATCTGTCTCTTGCGGAGTAATGCTCCGCAGTCTTTGAACAGATGTATGGGGGTTTCCTCTGCTGAGCCACAGAATCTGCATCCATCATCCTCCTCTAGGCCTAGGGCCTTGAGATGTTTCCTAAGTCTGCAGTGTCCCGTCAGGGCTCCTGTCAGAATTCTGAGCTTGTTCCTGCTTAGTTTCAGGCAAGCTTTTGTTCTTTTCTGGTTAAAAGATCCCAGCATCACTTTGGATTGCCTTAGCCCTGGAAGTTCTTCCCAGGTTTTCATCCATTTTCCTCTTATTTCTTCATCTAAACTTTTGCGGATGGTGTTCACGCTCATACCGCAAAAGGGTTCCGGACCTATAAAGGGGCTACTGGATCCCTTGTTTGCTAGGTGATCGGCTTCTTCGTTTCCGTCTATACCAGTGTGTCCTGGTACCCAGTATAGCGTTACTTTATTATCCCTGCCAAGCTTGTTCAGCTTCCCCACACAGTCCCATACCAGTTTGGATCTGATGGTGTATGAGCTAATGGCCTTGATGGCTGCTTGGCTATCTGACAGGATAGCAATTCGTTTTTTGCGGTAATTCCGCGTGTCGAGGTTAAACTGTGCACATCTTTCGATTGCGTGTACCTCTGCTTGGAAGATACTTGGGGATGTTCCCATCGATTCGGAGTATCTGGTACGAGGTCCAAACACTCCTGCACCAGTGCCTTCCTTTGTCTTCGAACCATCTGTATACCACTTGATGGCATTTTGCTCTATGTGGTATGCTGAGGATTCGTCGCTCCAATCGGCTTTACTACTACACATTGCTGTGTAGTTTTTCTCGAAGTGGTATTTGCATACCATTTCGTCTTTTGGTACTTCCAGCCAGGGGATCTTGGCAGCGAGGCTGTTTCGGTCTCTGCTCCCGATTATTTTACCTCTGCCCATTCCTTCCTTGCTGAACCTTACGATCGCCGATCTGGCGGCGCTCTCCACCACAAGGTGCAGCGGAGTCAGATCCAGCAGCAGCTCCAATGCTGCTGTCGGACACGACCCCATCGCCCCCGTGATGCAGACACACGCCAGTCTTTGAATCTTCTCAAGCTGTTTCCTCATAGAGGCCAGCTTGATTCTACTTCCCCACGCAACCGCCCCATAAGTGATTGCAGGTCTCACTATCATGGTGTACATCCATCGCAGGATAGTGGGGTTACAACCCCACGTTTTTCCTGCCAGATTTCTGCACACCATTAGGGCGCGTTTGGCTTTACCTACCACTGCCTCAGCGTGTCTATTCCATAGGAGTTTGCTATCTAGTGTGATACCCAGATACCTTATCTCCTGTTGGTATTCTACTGCCTTCCCTTCTATGAGTTTGGGATGTAGGCAGTTTAGTTTTCTCCTTCTAGTAAATGGTATCACCATGGTTTTGCTCGGGTTGAGTCTCAATCCCACTGTTTGACACCATCTACTAGTTACTTTGAGGCCTCTCTGAACAATTTCACAGAGCGTTCCCTCAAATTTTCCTCTGGCCATTATGACTATGTCATCGGCGTAACCTTGACCTTTGATGTCTAGGTCGTTTAGCCTAACCAGTAGTTCATCAACTACCAGGCTCCACATTAGCGGTGATAGTACACCTCCCTGTGGGCACCCTCGAGTTGTGGAGATTTTAATGGTGTCTTTTCCCACTTGTGTCTCCGCCGTTCTAGTTCTCAGCATTTCTCCCATCCACTTTGACATAGTGCTGTCGATATTCCTTCTTTCGAGGGCCGCCCTGACAGCCTCGTGTGAGGTGTTGTCAAAAGCTCCCTCTATATCCAAGAAGGCACATATCGCTACTTCCTTTGTCTCTAGTGCTGCTTCTATTTCGTTTGTCAGCTGATACAGGGCGGTTTCTGTGGATTTCCCTGCTCTGTAAGCATGCTGACTCCTGTGTAGTGGTGTACCTAGCAGCACTATAGTCCTAAGGTAATTATCAATCACCTTCTCCATTGTCTTTAACATAAAAGATGTTAGACTAATGGGTCTAAATGACTTCGGTTGAGTGGTGTCTTTCTTCCCCACCTTCGGTATAAATACCACCTTAGCCCTTCTCCATAGCTCCGGTATATATCCGAGCGCTAAGCTACTTCTAAAGATATTTAGAAGATACGGCATTAGTTCTCTCTCTCCCTTTTGTAGGAAGGCAGGAACTAGTCCGTCCACACCTGGGGCCTTAAAAGGCTGGAAAGTGCTGATAGCCCATCTGATTCGGTTTTCCGTACAAATGGACGCTGCCCTCTTCCAGTCGGCCCGACTTGGTTTCCGTGGTTGCATCAAGCCCTCGGTCTCCCAGTATCCTCTACATCCCGGAAAATGGGTTTCTAGTAGGAGGAGAGCTCTTTGCTCTTCATCCTCCGTGAAGGTCCCATCCGGTTTCTTGAGAGTGGTTGTCATTTCCACTCTATCCTTCGCTAGTGCTTTGTGCAGTCTAGCTGCTACCGGCTTGGATTCTATGTTTTCACAGAAGGTCCTAAAGTTTTCCCTTTTTGCCCTTCTGATCTCTTTGTTGTAGGTGGTAAGCACCTCAGAGTATTCTAGCCAATTTCCGTATTGCTTGGCTTTGTTGAAAAGCCTACGTACTTTTGCTCTTAATGTAGACAAATTTTTGTTAGACCATTTTTCGTCCTTATACTCCTTCACGGTTTTTACCGGGCAGCTGGATTCAAATGCCGTGGTGATTGCTACATTTATTTCTCCAACAGCCTGTTCTAGCACGGAGCAGTGTTTGATACTACCCCGCACTGTCACCTGCTCTAGGTTTTCTTTTAGTTGGGAACTAAACATAGGCCACACAGTTTGTCTGGGGTTTCGAATGGGGGTGTTTTCCTCACTCGCTCCTTCCAGCTCAAACTCTATGAGCCTATGATCTGACATTGAGGGCTCACTTGAAACCCTCCACTTTTTAATTAGTTTACTTACGTTAGCGCTACTTACCGTAATATCCAGTACCTCGTTTCTGACTTTAGTGACAAATGTTGGTGTGTTCCCAACGTTGTACACAATTAAGTTCTCTTTAATGAGGTATTCTAAAAGGTACTCACCCCTCTTATTAGTGTCCGTGCTGCTCCACATCTCATTGTGTGCGTTCGCGTCACATCCCAGGATGAGTGGCAGCCTTCTCCTAATACAGTGTTCCACCAGCTTTTGTACTTCAATGGGTGGTATGCTGTTACCATCGCCTGTTACCAGTATGCTGATGCGATCACTACTTCGCGGTGGAGACCCTCGATCTTGATGAGGGCCTGAATTGGTACTAAATCCCGCGTTAAAAATTCTGAAAGACATAAGTAATTTATGCCATTTCTTACCATAATGCAAGTTCTAGGGGAGACCTTACGGCTGTCCCATACCAACTTACATTCCCTGTTGCTAAGGCCTCTGATCTTACCTCCGTAGGTCCAGGGTTCTTGAAGCAGCGCTAGCCCTAGGTGCTGCTTGGTAAACATCCTAGCCATCACAGCTGAAGCTGCTTTGGCATGATGGATGTTCACTTGGGCTATTTTGGTGCGCCTGCTGGTCATTATTGTTTTGTGACAGGAGGCGGCAAGTCCTCCTCTGTCCCTACGAGAACATCTACCTCTGCCTCTGTAGACATGGCTGGACTGCTCATGTCTACGAGTGTGAGGTCAAGGTCGTCTTCCCGGGAATCCGGGCTGACTTCCTTGTTTTCTGTGTCGGTTAGGTCCCGTACACATGGATTATTTTTACTTTTGGAATTCATATAAATCCCACGAGTCGCAAGGGAACTAAAGGTCCACCACATCAGAGCCCCGCTTGATAGTGGTAAGGCTGGATACCCTCTGAGGTCGCCAGGTATCAGAGGGGCTCCGTAAGCGATGGCCGGTTGCCCTTGGCCATCAACCAGTCCCTTTGGCACTGGTCGCATGACACCTTGGGATTAAGGGTTTGGAAGTTCTTGGTTGTTCGCCCTCCGCCGAACGCCCCGACCGGAGTTGTTCCAGTCGTGACGTCTAACGGTATGTTGCGAAACTAAGCCCTCACACCGCGACAAGGTGACTTCCACGTAATATTACGTAACTTTTGTAGACAGTTACGTAAATCTAAACACTTGTTACGACCCGAGTTTCGACTGGTGAAGGTCATTTTCAAGTGGATTACGAATTTATTAATTTAATTAAAAAAACGTGAGTTTGGGGATCTCGTCTCCGTTGTAGTTGAACAGTACTCAACTAGTACACAACTTCTTGACGTCTCCGGCGATCGTGTCGGGTGATTGCTTGTACCTGGTTCGGGGTTGCCAACGCTCGTACTTTTTCTGCAAGTTTAAACCGATCGCTTGTAATGTTTTAGCCTGAGAAAAAGATAATGTATACTAAGATTGTCTATTAGTTCAACTAGGTTTTAAATTCGTTAGGTGTTTACATGGAAGACAAATTAACGTTTGTTAAAGCCTTTTTAACCGAAACACATTAAGCAAAACCGCGGCGATAAATCACGCAATAAATCCAAATATATGTTTAAATATAAATTAAAAATTAAATTTGTGTAATATTTATGAATTAAATTTCTGTTTTTTTTTATATCAAAATTAATGGGACAATGAATGTTAAAAATCGCAGTGAATCGTCGCTTAAACGTCCGAAATCAAAACCGCTGTTACGTTTCTGATATTTTATTCTAAAAAAACGGATCGCACGCCCCTGATGATTTATGGCCTGCCCGCAATGAGTTTCCACGTTCGGCTAGTGCACGATCCATCAGACTCTAATGCAAACATCATTAGTCACAATATATATTATATTGTGGGTTACAACGAAAAAAGAACTTTGTATAACTGGCGCGATTCGATCCAAAGAGAAAACATTTCTCGCGTGTCAAAATATTTACTATAAAATATTACAAAATATTTACTATTAAATATATTAAAGATTTTTTTTTGCAGTCTTAAGGCAGATTAGCACAAATAATTACAACAAATTATTACAACAAAGATTACCACAAATAATTCAAATATTGTTACGAAATCGTGGATTAGTTCAAATGTTGAAAGCCCAGATATACATTTAGTTAATCATGCAGAAGCAAGTAATTGCCATGTTTATCCGCACGGCGGACACATCTGCCATCATGAATAATAAAATGCGCGTAAGCCCGAACTTTGTCGCACGACTTTGATCCCGCTGAATCGCACAAGACTAAGCCATTTAATGCCAGAAAGTATTAATATTGCCGGACTAACTGCATTTGGACTAATAGTTGCAAGTCGCCGCTGTTTTAATATTCCATTAGGGGCTCGTGGCTGTTTACGAATATCTGGACTGTGTAGATTTTGTTACGATTGTTTTGCTTTTGCAGATATTTCTGTGCTTCGCCGGGAATGGAGACAAAGAGACGAAAATGTTGGATGGAATTTCCTATTTTTAGATTCGTCTTTGTTTACTTATTTCGATCAAAATCTTGCAATTACATTCTTGAACTACTAAAAGGTGTAAGATTAGACAGAGATGTGTCTGTCTAGCCTTGTCTTGTCTGACTAGTCTTGTCTGTCTAGTCTTGTCTATCTAGTCTTAACTGTCTAGTCTTGTCTATCTAGTCTTGTCTGTCTAGTCTTGTCTGTCTAGTCTTGTCTGTCTAGTCTTGTCTGTCTAGTCTTGTCTGTCTAGTCTTGTCTGTCTAGTCTAGTCTGTCTAGTCTTGTCTGTCTAGTCTTGTCTGTCTAGTCTTGTCTGTCTAGTCTTGTCTGTCTAGTCTTGTCTGTCTAGTCTTGTCTGTCTAGTCTTGTCTGTCTAGTCTTGTCTGTCTAGTCTTGTCTGTCTAGTCTTGTCTGTCTAGTCTTGTCTGTCTAGTCTTGTCTGTCTAGTCTTGTCTGTCTAGTCTTGTCTGTCTAGTCTTGTCTGTCTAGTCTTGTCTGTCTAGTCTTGTCTGTCTAGTCTTGTCTGTCTAGTCTTGTCTGTCTAGTCTTGTCTGTCTAGTCTTGTCTGTCTAGTCTTGTCTGTCTAGTCTTGTCTGTCTAGTCTTGTCTGTCTAGTCTTGTCTGTCTAGTCTTGTCTGTCTAGTCTTGTCTGTCTAGTCTTGTCTGTCTAGTCTTGTCTGTCTAGTCTTGTCTGTCTAGTCTTGTCTGTCTAGTCTTGTCTGTCTAGTCTTGTCTGTCTAGTCTTGTCTGTCTAGTCTTGTCTGTCTAGTCTTGTCTGTCTAGTCTTGTCTGTCTAGTCTTGTCTGTCTAGTCTTGTCTGTCTAGTCTTGTCTGTCTAGTCTTGTCTGTCTAGTCTTGTCTGTCTAGTCTTGTCTGTCTAGTCTTGTCTGTCTAGTCTTGTCTGTCTAGTCTTGTCTGTCTAGTCTTGTCTGTCTAGTCTTGTCTGTCTAGTCTTGTCTGTCTAGTCTTGTCTGTCTAGTCTTGTCTGTCTAGTCTTGTCTGTCTAGTCTTGTCTGTCTAGTCTTGTCTGTCTAGTCTTGTCTGTCTAGTCTTGTCTGTCTAGTCTTGTCTGTCTAGTCTTGTCTGTCTAGTCTTGTCTGTCTAGTCTTGTCTGTCTAGTCTTGTCTGTCTAGTCTTGTCTGTCTAGTCTTGTCTGTCTAGTCTTGTCTGTCTAGTCTTGTCTGTCTAGTCTTGTCTGTCTAGTCTTGTCTGTCTAGTCTTGTCTGTCTAGTCTTGTCTGTCTAGTCTTGTCTGTCTAGTCTTGTCTGTCTAGTCTTGTCTGTCTAGTCTTGTCTGTCTAGTCTTGTCTGTCTAGTCTTGTCTGTCTAGTCTTGTCTGTCTAGTCTTGTCTGTCTAGTCTTGTCTGTCTAGTCTTGTCTGTCTAGTCTTGTCTGTCTAGTCTTGTCTGTCTAGTCTTGTCTGTCTAGTCTTGTCTGTCTAGTCTTGTCTGTCTAGTCTTGTCTGTCTAGTCTTGTCTGTCTAGTCTTGTCTGTCTAGTCTTGTCTGTCTAGTCTTGTCTGTCTAGTCTTGTCTGTCTAGTCTTGTCTGTCTAGTCTTGTCTGTCTAGTCTTGTCTGTCTAGTCTTGTCTGTCTAGTCTTGTCTGTCTAGTCTTGTCTGTCTAGTCTTGTCTGTCTAGTCTTGTCTGTCTAGTCTTGTCTGTCTAGTCTTGTCTGTCTAGTCTTGTCTGTCTAGTCTTGTCTGTCTAGTCTTGTCTGTCTAGTCTTGTCTGTCTAGTCTTGTCTGTCTAGTCTTGTCTGTCTAGTCTTGTCTGTCTAGTCTTGTCTGTCTAGTCTTGTCTGTCTAGTCTTGTCTGTCTAGTCTTGTCTGTCTAGTCTTGTCTGTCTAGTCTTGTCTGTCTAGTCTTGTCTGTCTAGTCTTGTCTGTCTAGTCTTGTCTGTCTAGTCTTGTCTGTCTAGTCTTGTCTGTCTAGTCTTGTCTGTCTAGTCTTGTCTGTCTAGTCTTGTCTGTCTAGTCTTGTCTGTCTAGTCTTGTCTGTCTAGTCTTGTCTGTCTAGTCTTGTCTGTCTAGTCTTGTCTGTCTAGTCTTGTCTGTCTAGTCTTGTCTGTCTAGTCTTGTCTGTCTAGTCTTGTCTGTCTAGTCTTGTCTGTCTAGTCTTGTCTGTCTAGTCTTGTCTGTCTAGTCTTGTCTGTCTAGTCTTGTCTGTCTAGTCTTGTCTGTCTAGTCTTGTCTGTCTAGTCTTGTCTGTCTAGTCTTGTCTGTCTAGTCTTGTCTGTCTAGTCTTGTCTGTCTAGTCTTGTCTGTCTAGTCTTGTCTGTCTAGTCTTGTCTGTCTAGTCTTGTCTGTCTAGTCTTGTCTGTCTAGTCTTGTCTGTCTAGTCTTGTCTGTCTAGTCTTGTCTGTCTAGTCTTGTCTGTCTAGTCTTGTCTGTCTAGTCTTGTCTGTCTAGTCTTGTCTTTCTAGTCTTGTCTGCCTAGTCTTGTCTGCCTAGTCTTGTCTGCCTAGTCTTGTCTGCCTAGTCTTGTCTGTCTAGTCTTGTCTGTCTAGTCTTGTCTGTCTAGTCTTGTCTGTCTAGTCTTGTCTGTCTAATCTTGTCTGCCCAGTCTTGTCTGTCTATACATAATATGTGGGTAGCAGGTAGTTTATAAACGAAGTGTAAAATATAGTCTTCCGGCTCCCCACAGCCGAGCTCGGCTGACTGTAGCCGGGAGACTGTAATTTACACGTCGTTTATAAAATACCCGCCACCAAATACCTCGTCTGAAGTTTGAAGAATGGTTTCGTCTAGTCCGTCTAGTCTTGTCTGTCTAGTCTTGTCTTGTCAGTCTAGCGTAATGTTGTCAATTAACGTGCAAGATGTTCTAGTAATTCTGGTAGGCTGAGTTACCAGTTCCTCTAAGCCATAAGAAGACATAAACAGATTTTTCATGTTTACTGCCTCTGTTAAATTCTCGTTAAAATTAAAATTAAAGTCGCCAACTATAATTATAGATCAATATTTACGGATATCTTTGTGGGTATCCCACAAAGTAGTATAATAGGGCCGATTTTATCTTCAATTTATTTAAATCACGTTCCGAAGGCGATAAATCATACAATTCGGTTAGTACATTTTGCAGATGACACTACATTGCAGGTCAATAAAATAAAAATATTAATAACCTCCGTCACAAAAAAAGAAACAAGACCGGATAGGATGGCGAAGATCCAACAGTGGATGACAAATCGTGGAACTTATAGAAGAAAAAAGACAACACAGAATACAAGGGGGTGGGGCCTGTAATCGCCTCTGCTGTGGTGCCTGGTCGTTGATGATCTCCTAGATGTGTTAACAAAGAACGGGTATAAGGCGGTTGGTTATGCAGACGATGTTGCTATCATAATAAAGGGTAAGTTTGGTAGTACAATTATAAACCTTGCACAGTGTGCACTTAACATCATCAACTGTTGGAGCAAGAAGGAGGGCCTTCGTGTCAACCCAAGCAAAACAATAATGGTCCCTTTTACTAGACACAGGGAGCTGAACTTCAAAGCTCTGGGCATTGATGGTCAGACGTTAGAGTTCTCCGAGGAGGTCAAATATCTAGGCGTAACCTTGGATCAGAAACTCACTTAGAACTCGCATCTGAACAAAACGTTCTCAAAAGCCACAGCGGCCTTTTGGATCTGCCGTAAGCTTTTTGGGAAAACATGGGGACTAAAACCCAAAATGGTCCTATGGTCTTACATAGCAGTGGTAAGACCGATTATCACCTACGGTTCACTCGTATGGTGGCACAAAACAAAGGAACAAAAGACCCAAAGAATGCTACAAAAGCTTCAACGGCTCGCTTGCTGGGGTATAACAGGAGCGATGCAATCTACTCCTACCACAAGGAAGTTTTGTTGGACCTACTCCCACTACACAAACAGGTAGAAAATGAAGTCTTTTCAGTTCTCTGAGACTAAGGTGTACATCACCTATTCAGAGAAGGGAACAAATCGGAAACGAGGAATTTCTGAAGCATCCTTGGGGCACAATGTCTATTTTATATATATGTCTCATTTTTTTTTCAACAAATTTCCATTTTTACAATGTAAATTTTCCACAAATTAAATTTTTTTTTTCTCCAAAAATTTTCCACAATTTTCAATTTCTCCAATAAAAATTTTCAAATTTTCCAATTAAAATTTTCCCACATTTTCTCGCTTGATTTCACAAGCATTTTTCCAAAAACCAAAATTTCCATTTTTCCATTGAAAATTTGAAAATTTTGGTTCACTCGCAAATTTTTCCTCCTTAGACAATCACGTTTTGCAATGTAGGCTTTATTTAACGATGTCAAATTGACAATTTTAATATAACGATGTCAAATCGTCAGTATAATATAACGATTTCAATGTGACAGTTTCATATAAACATGTCAAGTTGACAGTTCTAATATAACGATTTTAATTTAAAAGATTTATATAACGATGTCAAATTGACAATTTTAATATAACGATGTCAAATCATCCGTATAATATAACGATGTCAATGTGACAGTTTCATATGAACATGTCAAGTTGACAGTTCTAATATAACGATTTTAATTTAAAAGATTTATATAACGATGTCAAATTGACAATTTTAATATAACGATGTCAAATCGTCAGTATAATATAACGATTTCAATGTGACAGTTTCATATAAAGATGTCAAGTTGATGTTTCTAATATAACGATATTAATTTAAAAGCTTGATAAAACGATGTCAAATGGAGAATTTTTATATAACGATATCAAATCGCTAGTTTGATATACGATGTCAATGTGACAGTTTCATATAAAGATGTCATGTTGATAGTTCTAATATAACGATGTTAATTTAAAAGCTTTATATAACGATGTCAAATTGACAATTTTAATATAACCATGTCAAATCGCTAGTTTAATATACGATGTCAATTTGACAGTTTCATATAAAGATGTGAAGTTGATAGTAGACAGACAAGACTAAACAGACAAGACTAGACAGATAAGACTATACAGACAAGAGTGGACAGACAAGATTAGACAGACAAGATTAGACAGTCAAGACTAGACAGACAAGACTAGACAGACAAGACTGGACAGGCGAGACTGGTTAGATAAGGTTGGACAGACAATAGCACCGTTTGGTTAACAAGAAGACAATTCTGAACAAGAGAACCCTCTGAAAGCCCACACATCCCGGAACCGCTCCTTGTATTTTCTCAGCATGGTGGCACCTCACGTTCTTTTTGTTGTTCTTTTGTTGTGTTTTCACATTAGTTGAAACTACGAGTAGTCTTACATCTCTCATCCACGCGTGATAATTAGAGGTGTTCTATATATCTTCCCTTACGAAAACAGAATTAGTTCTGTTTGATTCGTTCGTCTGTTTCCTTTTGGTTTACAATGCTAATATTCATGGCATGCGTTGCGATCCAGCCCTCTTCTGACCTTAGCATCATCATTGGTGTTCTGCTTCCATTCCGCCTCCTCCACTTCCAGGCATTTCATCGTGGGATACCGTGAGGTCCTTAATGGAGTGGTTTCCCCTTGCCTTCTCCATCCTGATGCCGTTGATTCTTGTGAATTGTAGGTTCTTCCGGTGATTTCTCACTCCCTGGACAACAGAGTGCCCGAGCCCTATACCCACTTATCCGCCATCCAGAGATGCCGTTGACACTTGGTATAGCGGTGACTTCTTATCCCGGAACTTTCTTGGTCATCAGGGCGTCATCAGTAATAACAGGCTGTACCGCGTGAAGGTATGAGGTCGACATTTGGCTTGGAGCCTCTCCAAGCCAAATGTCGACCTCGACGCATGTTCGAGACGCATCCAAATCCCTTACAGCCCTAGATAAAGCATAGACCTTAGCATTACATCCATTGGTCAAGACAACACATTCTTACATTCGTAATTAGTCAGTTACTAGTTTCTTAATAGATTCATTTAGACCGACTAGTCTCTTTCAAAAATCGTAAGATGAATTACATCTTGCAAAAATTGCGATTTAAAATCATTTACCTATTTGCATTGACTTAAACCGGGCTAAATAACCTAATCTAGACCAACTTGTCAACAGTGTGATGACTTGATTGCCCATTTGTCTCTTTCTGTCGTCTATCTCTCGCATTTGGAATGTGTAAGTTGAGTACTATCTGTAAGACCGATTGTCTAGAATCCTGGCGATATTATGCAAATGTTCTTTTAAGCACCTAAGTCCAGTTAGCGGCTGGGTAAGGTGAAAGCCCACCTCTCCGTGTTTTCGTGTCAGACTTGATAACTAGGGTTTGGGAATGCCCGGTCTTTAGGGTTTGGGAATGCCCGACAAGACTAGACTTGAACCGCTCCTTGTATAACCTCAGCATGGTGGCATATCACATTCTGTGTTTCTACTGTAGTTGGAACTAAGAGTAGCTCATCGAAGCGTGATGATGAATGAAGCGTTTCAGGGGTTCTATATACCTTCCGTACATACTGTTTTCGTTCTTATCGCGGAAGTCCCTCGGTCGTCAGGGTCTTATCCAAATATGTCCCATACAAATTTGTTCTCCCATCCGATCGCATCCCACGCGACGTACATACCACTCATCCCATTCCATAGGACGATGGGATGGGATGGGTCGCCAAATTTGTATGGGACGAGCTTTGATAATCTAGTTCGACAGACCATCCCGTGTGACGATGGGATGGGATGGGTCGATGGGATTGCGCATCTCTAATGCAGGTAGGTCCTTTCCTCGAGCATGAACTCTATGGGTGATATGTCCGCCATGACCAAGACAGCGTTCCGCGACAATGTCTTGTACGCACTGCACACCTGTGAAGCCATTTTTCTGCCGCGGCAAGTTTATGTCTTATGCCCTCTTAATCGCCTGGAGTAGAAACACTGGAGCCCCATATAGCATTTCTGAGTGGGCAGCCGCGCATATTAGTCTCCTCTCACTACTTTCAGCCCTCTCAGCGTTTGGCATTACTCTTCCCAGTCTTCTTCTTCTTCTTCATGTGCCGTCTTCCTTAACGAAGGTTGGGCAACCGTGCATATTAGTCTCCTCTTACTACTTTTAATCCTTTCAGCGTATGGCATTCTTATTCTCAGTCTTCTTCTTCTTCTTCATATGCCGTCTTCCTTAACGAAAGTTTGGCAACCGTGCATATTGGTTTCCTCTTACTACTTCTAACCCTCTCAGCGTATGGCATTCTTCTTGTCAGTCTTCTTCTTCATATGCCGTTTTCCTTAACGACAGTTGGGCAACCGTGCATAATAGTCTCCTCTTACTACTTCTAATCCTTTCAGCGTATGGCATTCTTCTTCTCAGTCTTCTTCTTCTTCATATGCCGTCTTCCTTAACGAAAGTTGGGCAACCGTGCATATTAGTCTCCTCTTACTACTTATAACTCTCTTAGCATTTGGCATTATTCATCTCAGTCTTCTTCTTCTTCTTCATATGCCGTCTTCTTTAACGAAGGTTGGCGATCACTTCTTTAAATGCTTCCCTGTCTCTTGCAGCGTGAAATATATGTTCAACACTGAGGTTAGTCCACTCTCTGATATTCCTCAGCCAAGGTTTCGCTTTTCTTCCTATGCCTTTCCTTCCCTATATTCTTCCCTGTATGATTACTTGTAGGATTACTTGTAGGACTTGTAGTATTTTTCATTACGAAGTATGTGACCAAGATATGCTGTTTTTCTTATTTTGAAAATTGTCATCAGTTTTCTGCCGTGTCCATTCATCCATTCTTCCCAGTACTACTAGCGTTTTTAATGCCTTCGGCGCGACTACTGTAACATGTTTGTTAAAATGAATACTGCAGGCTTAGAAAACACTTCAAGATTCTAGGCCTATAGGAAGATGACAGATGCAGATTCCGTAGTTCTGCAGCGGAAACCCCACACATCTGCTCAAAGACTGCGGAGCACTGCTCCGCAAGAGACAGATGTATCTTGGGTCCCACTACTTGACCGCAGAGGAGTTGCAGTCCTTGAATCCGACCAAGATCCTGAAATTCCTAAAGGAATCAGGACTAGAGGAGGCGCTCTAAATGGGTAAGTATACCAACGTTTAGAGGAAGAGAGTGGGGTACAATAGATCTACGAAGGTCGCCAATACTACAATCAACATATTTGTTAAAAGACCATTTTTTGTCGATGGTAACTCCCAGGTACTTAATCGATTCTTAACAGTAGCGTTTTTTACTTTGAAAACTATTGGGCCTATATGTCTTCTCCTGTAAGCAGCACCGTGTCGGTCTTTTCCGGCGCACGGATTAGTTGTCTTTCTTACAACCACGAGTCCGCCAGCTCTATGGCTTAGTTGGCCCTTAGCATTACTCCGCGTGCTTTTTTGCCCTTCACATCGAGGTGCCATCGGTAAAGCCGACCATCTCAATTCCAGTCTGAGGACTTCATCGAGTAGGATATTCTACAGGGTAGGTCCTAGAATAGAACCCTGTGGAACCCCTACTAGTCACTTCTCATTCCACGAATTCCACTACACATAAGACTGGACAGATAAAACTAGACAGGCAAGACTAGACAGACAAGACTAGACAGACAAGACTAGACAGACAAGACTAGACAGACAAGACTAGACAGACAAGACTAGACAGACAAGACTAGACAGACAAGACTAGACAGACAAGACTAGACAGACAAGACTAGACAGACAAGACTAGACAGACAAGACTAGACAGACAAGACTAGACAGACAAGACTAGACAGACAAGACTAGACAGACAAGACTAGACAGACAAGACTAGACAGACAAGACTAGACAGACAAGACTAGACAGACAAGACTAGACAGACAAGACTAGACAGACAAGACTAGACAGACAAGACTAGACAGACAAGACTAGACAGACAAGACTAGACAGACAAGACTAGACAGACAAGACTAGACAGACAAGACTAGACAGACAAGACTAGACAGACAAGACTAGACAGACAAGACTAGACAGACAAGACTAGACAGACAAGACTAGACAGACAAGACTAGACAGACAAGACTAGACAGACAAGACTAGACAGACAAGACTAGACAGACAAGACTAGACAGACAAGACTAGACAGACAAGACTAGACAGACAAGACTAGACAGACAAGACTAGACAGACAAGACTAGACAGACAAGACTAGACAGACAAGACTAGACAAACAAGACTAGACAGACAAGACTAGACAGACAAGACTAGACAGACAAGACTAGACAGACAAGACTAGACAGACAAGACTAGACAGACAAGACTAGACAGACAAGACTAGACAGACAAGACTAGACAGACAAGACTAGACAGACAAGACTAGACAGACAAGAGTAGACAGACAAGACTAGACAGACAAGAGTAGACAGACAAGACTAAACAGGCAAAACTAGACAGACAAGCCTATACTGACAAGACTAGACAGACAAGACTAGACAGACAAGACTAGACAGACAAGACTAGACAGACAAGACTAGACAGACAAGACTAGACAGACAAGACTAGACAGACAAGACTAGACAGACAAGACTAGACAGACAAGACTAGACAGACAAGACTAGACAGACAAGACTAGACAGACAAGACTAGACAGACAAGACTAGACAGACAAGACTAGACAGACAAGACTAGACAGACAAGACTAGACAGACAAGACTAGACAGACAAGACTAGACAGACAAGACTAGACAGACAAGACTAGACAGACTAGACAGACAAGACTAGACAGACAAGACTAGACAGACAAGACTAGACAGACAAGACTAGACAGACAAGACTAGACAGACAAGACTAGACAGACAAGACTAGACAGACAAGACTAGACAGACAAGACTAGACAGACAAGACTAGACAGACAAGACTAGACAGACAAGACTAGACAGACAAGACTAGACAGACAAGACTAGACAGACAAGACTAGACAGACAAGACTAGACAGACAAGACTAGACAGACAAGACTAGACAGACAAGACTAGACAGACAAGACTAGACAGACAAGACTAGACAGACAAGACTAGACAGACAAGACTAGACAGACAAGACTAGACAGACAAGACTAGACAGACAAGACTAGACAGACAAGACTAGACAGACAAGACTAGACAGACAAGACTAGACAGACAAGACTAGACAGACAAGACTAGACAGACAAGACTAGACAGACAAGACTAGACAGACAAGACTAGACAGACAAGACTAGACAGACAAGACTAGACAGACAAGACTAGACAGACAAGACTAGACAGACAAGACTAGACAGACAAGACTAGACAGACAAGACTAGACAGACAAGACTAGACAGACAAGACTAGACAGACAAGACTAGACAGACAAGACTAGACAGACAAGACTAGACAGACAAGACTAGACAGACAAGACTAGACAGACAAGACTAGACAGACAAGACTAGACAGACAAGACTAGACAGACAAGACTAGACAGACAAGACTAGACAGACAAGACTAGACAGACAAGACTAGACAGACAAGACTAGACAGACAAGACTAGACAGACAAGACTAGACAGACAAGACTAGACAGACAAGACTAGACAGACAAGACTAGACAGACAAGACTAGACAGACAAGACTAGACAGACAAGACTAGACAGACAAGACTAGACAGACAAGACTAGACAGACAAGACTAGACAGACAAGACTAGACAGACAAGACTAGACAGACAAGACTAGACAGACAAGACTAGACAGACAAGACTAGACAGACAAGACTAGACAGACAAGACTAGACAGACAAGACTAGACAGACAAGACTAGACAGACAAGACTAGACAGACAAGACTAGACAGACAAGACTAGACAGACAAGACTAGACAGACAAGACTAGACAGACAAGACTAGACAGACAAGACTAGACAGACAAGACTAGACAGACAAGACTAGACAGACAAGACTAGACAGACAAGACTAGACAGACAAGACTAGACGGACAAGACTAGACGGACAAGACTAGACAGACAAGACTAGACAGACAAGACTAGACAGACAAGACTAGACAGACAAGACTAGACAGACAAGACTAGACAGACAAGACTAGACAGACAAGACTAGACAGACAAGACTAGACAGACAAGACTAGACAGACAAGACTAGACAGACAAGACTAGACAGACAAGACTAGACAGACAAGACTAGACAGACAAGACTAGACAGACAAGACTAGACAGACAAGACTAGACAGACAAGACTAGACAGACAAGACTAGACAGACAAGACTAGACAGACAAGACTAGACAGACAAGACTAGACAGACAAGACTAGACAGACAAGACTAGACAGACAAGACTAGACAGACAAGACTAGACAGACAAGACTAGACAGACAAGACTAGACAGACAAGACTAGACAGACAAGACTAGACAGACAAGACTAGACAGACAAGACTAGACAGACAAGACTAGACAGACAAGACTAGACAGACAAGACTAGACAGACAAGACTAGACAGACAAGACTAGACAGACAAGACTAGACAGACAAGACTAGACAGACAAGACTAGACAGACAAGACTAGACAGACAAGACTAGACAGACAAGACTAGACAGACAAGACTAGACAGACAAGACTAGACAGACAAGACTAGACAGACAAGACTAGACAGACAAGACTAGACAGACAAGACTAGACAGACAAGACTAGACAGACAAGACTAGACAGACAAGACTAGACAGACAAGACTAGACAGACAAGACTAGACAGACAAGACTAGACAGACAAGACTAGACAGACAAGACTAGACAGACTAGACAGACAAGACTAGACAGACAAGACTAGACAGACAAGACTAGACAGACAAGACTAGACAGACAAGACTAGACAGACAAGACTAGACAGACAAGACTAGACAGACAAGACTAGACAGACAAGACTAGACAGACAAGACTAGACAGACAAGACTAGACAGACAAGACTAGACAGACAAGACTAGACAGACAAGACTAGACAGACAAGACTAGACAGACAAGACTAGACAGACAAGACTAGACAGACAAGACTAGACAGACAAGACTAGACAGACAAGACTAGACAGACAAGACTAGACAGACAAGACTAGACAGACAAGACTAGACAGACAAGACTAGACAGACAAGACTAGGTGGACAAGACTAGACAGACAAGACTAGACAGACAAGACTAGAC